>CM060958.1:102070604-102093104 GCA_030765055.1 Mantis religiosa
TTTTACAGAAAACAAATTGCTTGGACTACACTTGTTTATATAGAATTTCAATACTTGTAGAGAGCGATTATAACCTACCCCTCTGTTTTGTATAGGGAATACTTTTTTTTAACAAAAATGGAGGACATAATTTCATATGTGAATACCCGTTAAGTAACCAGTAGAAAATGTTCTCTATCGTATAGCTCCGCAAAAGCTTGCTTCTCAGATCACTGTGTTAAAATCTGTGATGTTCATCAGAATCTTATTATCTCTCGCAGGTAGTTGATATTTCAGGAGATGTTAAAAATCCTTATCTCCTTGAATACATGCCTCACCATGTGGTCCCATGGTGCTATATCTACATTACGGTTCAAAAGTATTCAGTATTTCCTCAACATCAGCCAATATTCGATTCCCAAAGTGCCAGAATCAAATACTCCAATGACCCTAAATGATATGGTTCTAATCAGGTGGGCGTGGATGCCAAGCTATTGGGCTACCTGTACCGAGCAATCGGTCAGAAAACCTTCGATCCAAGTAACATCAAATGAGTGTGAATTAGTGCCGTCAAGCTTGAAGTGAGCTTGTCGACGAAGGATCAATAGATGTTCTTCAAAGATCCGGTATGAAGACATTCAGATAATCTTGATCACGCAACCTAAAGTCTGTATGGATTTACATGGGTACACGCAGCACACTATTAATATCCATGAAAATTAACTTCTACTTAGGTTAATTGCATTCCTCTAATCTGAGCTGGAAATTGGTTCGATACCCCCCAGGTCCGACGTCTCCGTGTCGGTCAATCCATCATCCCCTAGATGTATCAGGCATTTTTCCACGACGGTGCCAATAATGCCCTCCAACTCCTAGAGTTTCTGTTCCTCACGAACCACATGTTGGACACAGGCACTCCAGTTATCAGGTGTTACAACACGGAATGCTGCGTCTACTAGCGCCAGCACATCTTGCAGTTTAAAGGTCGTGTTATTTCTGGCAACGCAATCCCACACCTGACATTTTTTCTTGTAATTTACGTCCTCCAGCGTTAAGTCATATCGGACGATGAATGGAAGGTGTGAAATGATGCTCAAATGAGTCCAGTATACATAGAGCTTAGAGTTATCTGACATTCGTCTTTTACGATAGCGGAAAACCCCGGACAAAACCTTATCCAGGTAACTTACCCTCACCGAGATTCGAACTCGAGACTTCTTGAACGTGAGGTAGACACGCTACCATCTACGCTACCAAAGCGGGCGTTCATCTGACTCCACATCATCTGTATGGGGTTGAAGTTACAGCGATGAGGTAGCAGTCTGAGTACAGTGTGACTCGCAAGTTTTGCCATTTCGTCAATTACGTATTTTTCGTACTCTTCAGCACGAGACCTACCATTGCCAGCAATTCCGCCTTAACATGACTCTCGTGGGAAACTATATTTTTACTGTGTAGCCATGTTATGATGTCACTTTTTTCCCAAGATTTGTTTGGTATGCGTTCTATCCTCACACTGTAGTAGGGGACATTGTTCATCACAATATCGCTATTTGGATGTAATTTGGGGAGAATCTTTTGAAACCAGCATTTGAAAACGTCGCCATTATTTCTTCATGGTAGTTTCCCGTTGTTTTGGAGATGAACACAAGCTCTCCACCCTCAACAAAACCATCATCACTTCCTGTGTGCAAAACTATAAGACTATAAGTTCCTTTATTTTGTAGAGAAAATTTCTTCGCCATAAAATAATATCATCTCTGTCCACAATGACACTATCTCTCTCTGTTCAAAAATTCGAAACCAATTTCCAGCAGCATTTTGTGGAGGGAAGATCGTTTGAAGTCTGGAAGCTTAGGATCAGAGATAACAGCCAACATCACTTTGTTTAAGGCGGCAGGATCATTGTTAACAAAGATATAAATAAATAAATAAATAAATAAATAAATAAATAAATAAATAAATAAATAAATAAATAAATAAATAAATAAATAAATAAATAAATAAATAAATAAATAAATAAATAAATAAATAAATAAATAAATAAATAAATAAATAAATAAATAAATAAATAAATAAATAAATAAATAAATAAATAAATAAATAAATAAATAAATAAATAAATAAATAAATAAATAAATAAATAAATAAATAAATAAATAAATAAATAAATAAATAAATAAATAAATAAATAAATAAATAAATAAATAAATAAATAAATAAATAAATAAATAAATAAATAAATAAATAAATAAATAAATAAATAAATAAATAAATAAATAAATAAATAAATAAATAAATAAATAAATAAATAAATAAATAAATAAATAAATAAATAAATAAATAAATAAATAAATAAATAAATAAATAAATAAATAAATAAAATCTGAATATTCTACCCCGGCACCTAGACAACTATACCGGGGCATATATCCAAATTTTCTCTTTATTTTTCCATAAAATCCTTACAAATGTTATAATTATACAAATCTCTCAGAAAACTACTCTACAAAAATAAAATGAAATAAAATAACAGAAATAAACACAAAAAAGCAAAAAACAAAAGAAAACAACTATAAAAATTAAAAATCCTTATTTCCTAAATCTATATCTAAATCTACTAATTCTGTAGTCCACCATGGCCTCTGCCATCACTCTCTCCCTCCGCCGCCCATGCAGTCAACTCCATTGTTAGATTATTCAATAATTCTTCCCGTCTTATCCTATTTTGTATTCTAGAACTCCTTCTTGGATCTTGTACTATTCTTCGCCTATTATCAACTCTTTCTCCTTTGAATATTTTTACCTCCCATGCTTTCTTACTTACAAAGTTAGTCAAAACTTGTAATTTATTTACCAATTGTTGATCTCGAATTATGTCATATACGATATATCCTGCTAGCGCATGCCTCTCTTCTTGTTGGTGAATTGCATATCTTCCACATTCAAATACTACATGTTCAGAATTATCTTGTTTGTTACATAATTCACATATATCATTTTCAGTTTTATTGATTTTCTTCCAATAGGTCTTATAAGGTCCGTGTCCTGTTATATAATGTATAAATCCCTTTGTTGGTTGAATAAAATTCAATTTTAGTCTCTCTTTGACGTTCTGAAAAATTTCAAACACTCTTCTACCTTCTAGACTTTCTGTCCATTCTTTTTGCCATTTGTCTTTTAAACTATTTTTAATCACCCAAGATTTGTTTGTTCTGACTCCAGTTATATTATAAACTTTTTCTAAGTTTCCTTTTTTCGCCCAAAATTTTGCGCCCTTCAATCTTATTAATAAATCAATCGGCCAAATGGCCGTTGTTACTAGCAATGCCATAGTTGGTGTTGTTTTTACAGCTCCTGTCAGACGTAATAATACTTTTCTTTGCGTTCTTCTCAACAATCTTCTTATTTGCACATCATCCATCCTTTCTGCCCAAACTGCTGCCGCATACGTCATAATTGAAGCAAAAATGGTGTTATGATATATCTGTATGTTACGCAATGGAAGTACAAAATTTAAATTGGTTATTCTTGCTAGCTTTAGCATTATTTTCTCTGTTTTCTGCCTAATATACTCCGTGTGTTTTCTGAAATGAAATTTTTCATCTATCATGATACCCAAATATCTCATCTCTTTTTCCCGTTTAATGTTCTGATTATTTATCTTCACTGTAGGATCCCGCTTTAAATTTCCCTTAAAAAGCACATAATTTGACTTGTTTGGTGCAATTTTTAGTTTTGTTCTGAAACACCAATTTGATAATGTATTTGTAACTTCTCTTGCTTTATTTTCTAGCTCTAGTCTGCTCTGTCCATCCATCATTATGACTATGTCATCAGCATACGCTATTACATCCAAAACCTTACGATCTCTTTCCAGTAGTTCTAATAAATCTTCTGATAAAATATCCCAAAAAAGGGGCCCCAAGATAGAACCCTGAGGGCAACCCTTGGTTATCTTCTTCCTAGTTTCAAAATTTGATCCACCAATGAATACTTCTCTATTGGAACAATAATCCTTTAATAAATTATAAATAGTACTTGAATATTTCTTGTCTTTTAAAATGCCGAAAAAATACGGCCACCATAAATTATCAAAAGCGCCCGATATGTCCACAAATAATCCAATTACATAATTCTTTTGGCTTTTTGACACTGTTTCTTGAATTTTTAATATTGCATCCTCAGTTGAATATCCCTTTCTGAAACCAAATTGTTTATTATTCATACCCAGCATCAACCTATTTTCCATTGTTCTTTTATATATTAACTGTTCAAAGATCTTGCCAATAGCATTTAATAAACATACTGGTCTGAAAGATTTTGGTTGCGTTCTGTCCTTATCTGCTCCTTTGCACAAAATTACAACCTTTGCCTCCTTCCACAAGTTTGGAAATCTCCCTCAAAGAATTGATGAACTTTTCGGCGGATTGCTGACCTCACAAACCCATCACAGACAACATCCAACACTGATCTGGCACGTTATCTCTTCTTGCCGGGAGTTGAAACTTCACCGAATGTGGCTTTTTTGTTGTGTGTACTATAAATGCTGGAAACCGACACTCCGGTAAACTCAGATGCTAACTTCATCACTTCATCGATAGCAAGTTCTGGAAATGTTTCACTGAACTTGTTCAATACATTTAATATTATTATCTTTTCACCACTTCGTAAAAGCTTTCCACGCGCATGTTTAATAGTACTCGCCAGTTCCGCCATGATTCACAACTGGATACGCCTCTCAGCTTCAATATGCGTGCACAGCATGATTTACTTTAATTACAAACTAACTTAAAATGTATTAGTGTATGTATTTCATAGCTGAAGTGTGCTTAGTACGCACTTGTGTGCTTTAGCAAAACGAATTCAAGACTCCACACCTCAGAATCAGTACTTTTTCAAGGGACTATTTATACAGCGGAAGTATTATGGAATTTGTGAAGAAGACGCGCTACGATCAACGGTCACGCAGTTTTGTTAACATCTACTTTATTCTTCCGCTGCAAGCAGTATAGGCACAAATATTTGCTTCCAAGCATCTTGTTGCTAGGAAGAGATAAAATATGAATAAAAAATTTCAGGGGTCCTTCTATCACTCGGTAGGTTCGCAGAAAAGAGCCACAAAGAGCTTAGTTCACCCCTTGCAATGAAATCGCAGGAATTTCAGAAAGACTGAGGTTTTGCGTTTTGTAAAATGTGTTGATTTTATACCAAAATGAATGCTTCAGTATTGAACTTTTTGTATAATATATTGTAATGAATCATTCAAAAACATGTAAATAAATTACAAAAGAATATCTTAGTATTTCAATAACCACTGCAAAGCAGATTCAATCATTGTTAATAGGTACTTTTTCCAAAGTGAATTACAATAAATATTTTAAATTCTGTGTTACAGAAGGGGTTTGTGTGTGTCCTCCACCATGCTATTACCAGCAGAGGAGCCTGGAAAGCCAAAGCTGTGAAAATCTATTATGTGAATTTACGTACATGGATTCTGATGTTACCGAGAACTATTGACTCTTAAGGAATCGAAATATATGAAAAATGTGAGAAATGTCTCAACCTGAAAGGAGATTCCTTCACGAACATGTCATCAAAAGAAATCCAACAATGTACAAATTCAACAAATTTCTGTAAAGCAAATTATATCAAAATAGACGAATGTCAAAGTACAACATGTATGTGATTTTAGGTTAAACACAGCTGTATTTAAACTTAAGATTCATGAAAATCTCTGCTTGTACTCTAATATCCGACAGTTGAATTCTTTAAAGTGATGATAAGTAGTAATGCATTTATATAGTGATAGGTACATATCGAAAGTATAACAGAATCTCCTCTATTTAGAAATGTCAGTTCTTAACTCTTTTGAACGCTACATTATTTACTTTTAGGAAGAGATGCTTCAAACGTCAATTGACCCGAAGGATGACATAACAACCCATTTGTGCTCCAAGTCTGTAAACGCATGAGCAACATACTGCAAAAGGTTTGTAGCCTAAATGCTGAAAAACGTTAAAAGATCTTTGTAATTATACCCTCCACAATTCCAACTGAAACATTTACGCTTATAGGATTTGATTTCAGTAATGTTCGCTTTTAAATCAAAAATACTTAATTAGATGTCAGTTGAAAGAGCAGTTAAGATTAGTACTAACGTCCACAGAGTCTCTAATTTAATATACGGGAATCAATATTAGTGTATATAATTTTTCAATGCTATTTTATCAAGTACAGCAGGGGAGGTAAACAAAGATATCCGAGCAGATGGGCAGGTAGATATGTGGCCTGGTGGAAGAGTAGGCGGGCCGTTATCTCAGTAGAGAACCAGTAAGAACAAATATAAAGTCAGCACTGAGAAAAAAACCACAAAAATTTAAATAACATACAACCTTGAACAGTTTTCAGATGTTGAATGTCTTACGGAAGAAAGAAAGGCGAAATAAATATGTTTCTATAGAACAGGAGTCATTGCTAAATATCACTTACAGAGAGAAAATAGAAATCAACAACAAAAAGGAAAATATGAAATAAGTAATCTCGTTGCCCTAGAATATAATTCAGAAGTGAAACACTACACCTATAGGTAGACTTCTCTCTGCAGCTTTTCCCTTACTACGACATGCTTATTAGAAATGAGAAATACGTCTGCATGGTGTAATTGTCTTTACTTGGCCTTGTTCTAAACAGATAAACTGAATTTTTTGCCTGCTTGGTTTTTACTTAAAATATTGTAATTTTAAGATGGTGGTTTTTCTAAACAATAGGACATAGCCTTGTACAACCCTACTAAAGCACAAACTTTAAACTCATTATACTTTTAAAATCAATAGACTTGTGTCATTAAATGTTTCTTTTTGCTTTCAGTTTAAATTTAGAATTTAAATACGATCCAAAATCTTTGTCAAACATAAAATTACGAAATGTAGGGAAAGGAACGTTGTAATCGAAAGTTTAGCTTTTTACTCCAAATCCAGTACAGCTACGTACATTCAATGCTGTTTACGACGATGTGTTGTCAAATATCTTGTTAGCCTTATGTTTGCCATATTGAGTGGATGTGCTGCTTCGAGAGACATAGTAATTGTCTTGCATATGCCAGTTTCAGGCGCTGAAAATGGAGGAGGCTCTCCAGGTGGACTTACACTTTGAACTACGATGTGTTGTAATTGATAAAATGAACCAACAACAAAAAGTGTTGCTATATCTCATTGGTCCCAAATACATGAACACCCACGTTTTCAAGACAATTCACTTGTAATGTAAGAACATTCTTCTTTCAGTAATGAAAGAACATAGTGTACAACAGTTAGTTTCAAATTGTTCCAAATATTGGGACACACGACGTTCAAGTACGTTTCTGCTACTTCCTTAGTCTCCCCCGATGTCATCAGAATTAAATCCTCTGCAAAGGCTAACTTGCTTCGTTTATTTTAAACTAAGCAATGAATTTTATAAGACATTCCAGAGACCCGGATCACTGTAGACCCGAGGACAGCCCTTTATACTTTTCCTATTCTGCTATGACTGATTGAATATATGGTTATTCTATCTTTGAAATAATTTATTACTAAATCATATAAGTTTTAGGTTATTGTAGGTTCCTTAAGTTGAATATTATACCAGGTCACCATGACGCTTCGAACGCTTCCTTCACATCGAGGCTGGTAATTAGTACACTACCTTTCTGATCTAATTCATATTTTATGAACATTCCTAACGCTGCTTCTATGGTACCTTTCTGTGGGAAAAATTCATCCTGATTCGCGTTTAGCAGATTTTGCAGTGTGAGTATGTGACGTTTATCTAGTTTTTTTTTCTAAAAAAATTTCCCGCTATATTTACACAACTGTGCAGCACGACGATGTAACAACACGCAGAAGCTCAGGCGTGCGCATTCTGAATATTTTGGTGCATACCCTAGCTGTTCATTATCTTGGGAAGCTCTTGAATACTCTCAGTATAATACTTCTGCTTAAGCTATTTTCTCCTTGTGCTTTTTTGGATTAAAAGTATGAATTGTACGGAAAATATATTCTTGTATAAATTCCTTGTCATTCTATATTTTAGTGGCTCTTCTTGTTGCATTTGCACCTATTGAGTTTTTAATGATAGGTTCAACCTATCTGATGTACATAAATGTGCTTTTCACATATCAACCTCATTCCATCGCAACTTCATTAGTCATATACATTTTCGGTTAGAAATGTTATAGGTTAGTTGATTAAGATCTTATTCCATATCCAGTATACGGAGACAAAACTCAATTATGTACATTAGAGTAAACCTTTATTAGTTACCTTTATTAGTATTTTTATAGGTAATTTGCATGTGTTATGCACCTGAATTAATAATGCTCAAAAGCTCATGGATGTTGATCTAAGCACAGTTTAACTAGTTATTACGTAAACATACCTACAATAGTGGATATTTTAAATAGTTAATAATCTAAGCACAGTTTAACTAGTTATTACGTAAACATACCTACAATAGTGGATATTTTAAATAGTTAATAACATGAAATAAGGTACTAAATGTTACAAACGGTGTTTTAACAAGATTGTCCTATGTTTGAGCTTAAATAAAGCACGTTCTCTTACTAATCGGGTTTATTTCCTTTTTTATTTTAAAACATAAGTACTGTCATTACATGTGGAAAGGAACATCAGTTAAGTGACGTCCGCGACTTTGTTGGGTTGCGCGTGTGAGGTTGACCCAATTTTCAATTATACAAGAACGTAAATTAGGTCCTACTTCGCGAATAGCATGCGTGATGTTATATTTAATTCTGACTTGTTGGCATAAATTCAAGATTTAAGGTAATCCCACAAGAAGTAATCCAACGGCGTTAAATAACATGATCTCGAGGACCAGTTAACATCACCACCACGGGAAATGAAACCTCTGAACTTCTTCATAAGATCGATTGTTTCGAGAGCAGTATCACATGTATCATCATCTTGCTGGAACCAGATGCTTCTGAGATCCATACTATCCAATTGAGGTGAGAAATAGTCCCTTATAAGGGCCCGGTATCTTTCTCCATTAACATTTAGAGCTTATGCATCTTCGTATTGGAAAAAGTATGTACCAATAACTCCACCTTACCAAAATCCACACGACACAGTAACATTTTGGGGATGAAGTCGTTCTTGAATCTGCATTGGATGGTGAGTGCTCCAATAGTGGCAATTTTGGTTGTTAACAAAACCATCCAAAAGGGGGATTCGTCGCTGAAGAATTTTTTGACAAAAATCCGGGTCAGCTTCCAATTGCTTCATAGCCCAGTCAGCGAACACACGGCGCAACCTATGGTCATTGGGCTTAGTTTTTGAGTTAACACCACTTTGTAAGCGTGCACCTTCGAGTCCAGATACAGAATTCGCCAAGTTGTGGTTGCCCTAATCCTTGCGCTCCAAAAGCAATTGAATTGTTTCCGCTCTCGCGCACGCTCTCAACGAACGCTAACGTCGATTGCGTACAGACGTTCTTTGATCGCTCGCAAAACTATTTCTTTCACATTTATAAAAAAAGACCGCCAAATCATTTTCTTGCAGGGACAATTATTAGGCTTGGCAAACCGATTATCCATTTTGATATAAAAAATCAGCGTTGCTGAATGCGGTAACGTTTCATGGCTATTTACCAGTAACAACTCTAACCACATGAAGAAAATGATTGCTGCAATTCAACAACAACGGCAGTTATCACATGTTAAAAATAGGACACACTTGTTGAAAGACCCTTTACTTCAATCATATAATTTTTCTGTCATGGCACAATATCACATCAAATGTTCACATCCATTCGATCTAGTATTGACTTTAATCCCCGCTCTCTTAATTTACAGGTCTTGGAGTGTGATGTGGCAATATCGTATATGCTGATATCTACCAGACAATGTGAAGTATTAGCCGCAACAGGGGTGGCCTTTATGATAAAATGTGACCTAAATATATTGTTAAAGTCATTTTTGGCTTACAATCAATGTACATACCACATTACTATATAATTATAAAAATGGAAGTTAAAAGTATTTTGTGACTTTTAACTCATTTTAGGCTGATATAGAAGACTGAATGATCGAGCCATATGTATACGCCATAACGCGAGATACTCGGATTAGGTAGTTGCGCAAATCAAATTCGTTACGACATCTTCTCTGATTGAAGCTTTTTCTACTTTTCCTCAGTTCTCACTACTGTAAAATGCCGGAAAAGTACCGCAAACGAATATCTAGGACTTTCCTTTCCAAAATAATATTGCATTGCATGTATCATTCAGTCCACTGCCTGTGAAGTTATACGCAATAAAACCGGACATTAAACACTACTAAACATTTTTTTTTGTAATTTACGTCCTCCAACGTTAAGTCATATCGGACGATGAATGAAATACGTGAAGTGATGCTCAAATGAGTCCGGGGTCCATGGAGCTAAGAGTTACCCGACATTCGTCTATCGGGATAAGGGAAAGCCTCGGAAAAACCTTATCCAGGTAACTAACCCTGACCGAGATTCGAACCCGGGACCTCTTGAACGTGAGGCAGACACGCTACCATCTACGCTACCAAGGCGGGCTCTTTAGAGTTACCTGGATAAGGTTTTCCAGGGTTTTCCCTTATCCCGATAGACGAATGTCGGGTAACTCTAAGCTTCATGGACCCGGACTCATTTGAACATCATTTCACCAATTTCATTCATCATCCGATATAACTTAACGTTGGAGGATGTAAATAAAAAAAAACATTCTGTTACATTTCACTGATATGGCTTTCTTCATTCACTGTTCTACAAACTATTTTTATAAACGCTTCTCGAGATATACTCTTCTAGAAACTATTGTATCACTTTTTGTAGGTACAATGAGGCTCGGGAAGTACATTTTACTTACGAGATCTTTAAGTGCTGGTTGCTATGCTAAAGTTCTAAATGTATTCTCTTTGTATTACTTACTGGAAGCGAAGCAAAACAAATACCGACTTTACCATTTGATCAAAGTATATTAACTGGAAAATCCTAATCAATAGCAAGGGGTATTTCCGAAATCTAAACTCAACAAGAAAGTAAAAAGACAATAGACAGAACAGAGTTAGGAAAGAAGAAATTACTTGAGATAAAGTGTGTACTCTAACGAGATATAGATTTGATCTATATCCTCCGACAAGGTAATTTAGAAATATAGCACTTAAGATGCTATTCCTGGTATATTTAACATTTAAATCTTATTTTTTATAAAACATTTATACATAGTGTATTTTTTACAAAATCGTTCCCCCTCTCTTTTTTTTTAAAAAAAATATCAAGTTTTTCGGCTGAAACGGTAGTTTGAGATGATGGCATTTCTTTTAACTCTTCTTGTGGCCTCTTAAAGACACTGCATTTAAATACAAGGTTTTGTGAACTATATTCCTGTACGATTGGAAAACGCTTACAAAAACAACACGTTTTAGTACTGGTTCATTCTACCACTGACGAACTATTCCGGTTGATAATAATTGAAAATTGTTCTTTTATACCTATTATGTGAAGTAAGACTTTGTATTTTGTTTCGTATCTGTTATTTTAAGTTCAATTTCGTATTAGATGGTTTTCTAATTGGGAGTAGCTCGGTTTAAGGCAAATGTTTTTCTTTATAGCTTTTACAGTTTCCCACAGCAAAAAAGTCCCAGGGAAATGAGGCGCAAAGGAGGTTAGACATTGATCCGATACTCTGCTTGTGAACTCTGGTCAGTTCATTTACATCCCATTCAAAAACATTCTGACGCCGTCTACTTTTGTGAAAAGTAAATCTCGGTTTTAATGTACGGTTTGAACAGGGCTCATGTCTTCGCATGCTTCTTTAACGGTTCTACTCCTGGAGTAGCATACATTCTCTGTCACACATATTCACTGTCTTTGTCGCACTGCGTAAGGGTGGAACATTCATGTCAGGGACTTTCTTTGCTTTGTGAGGCGCTTCTGCCCGTTTGGAAACTGGGTGAGTCCTCCCAGCACTCAACACCTCATAAAGTAGGAAAGGTGACGTGTGAGGGATTTGATGTAGGATGTTTACTGGACAGATTAGGGTTTTCCTCGGGGTTCGCTCTGCATGGACTCTCTTCTTTGTTCCAAGGTGTGGGATACGTCCTGACTGGGTGTTGTGTGATTAGCGAAGAAAACACCTCGACTGTTCCATGGTCGGTTTATTCATAATTGTAATCAAGTACCTCACTCGCCACCTGGAAAGTTGCTGTTTGCAGACTCATGCGATGTGTTTGGAGGTAACGACAGAGTTGTTCATGCGTGTTGTGTATTCGGTGTATTCTTACCGCACTTGTATATATAATGTGACTTCACTACGCCCCGACCGAGAGAGAGTATTTCTGTTATAAAAAAAGCACTGATCCACGTGTTGTGTATTCGAGGTACTCTTGCCGCACTGATACGTACAACGTGGTTTCACTACAATCCGCCCGAGTTAGAGTGTGTCAGCTATCAAAATCACGGATCCACTGTCTCCTGGATTTCCCCCTCTATCGTTACATTTTGAATTTTTGTGTGAATCACGTGTGTAAATTCCAAACTGTAATTGGTTGGTTTCCATTTCGAGTTTAAACCATCGTACGAAATTTGTATGTGCGCATGACCAAACGTTGATAGAAGGTTTCCCACAGCGCCCACTTACTTAATTCCGAAGCACATACGATACGGAAGTTTAGGAATTCGGATAATATAGAACTGCATTGTACCGATCACGTACGTATTGGCGCGAAAGAGAAAACAGGACGGCAGACCGAGCCTTCACATGGTTCACAGGTATTGTTCCTTGGGAGTGGGCTTTGTTATGAAGAAAGCCGACCGACCTGTGTTCTCAAACTTGAGGGGCCTCTTATTTCTGTTTCTCGTTCATCTACGTTTCTAGTCCTATCTACTATAACGTGTTTTGCTGCAATAGCTGTGGATTTCCTTTCGATGCCAAATAATCATTATAGAATATCTATGCTAACCTAATATTATTTTGATATAACATATTAAGTGACTTTATGTTTATGACCAAGAGGAACCGTTACAGTTGGCGAACAGTAATTCTTCACTTATTGTATGAAACCACAAATGGGTTCTACGTTCCATTGTATTCTGCAATTCTTCTCTTCTAATTTTCGAATTCACTTCGGATACTGCAGCCAATAAGAAGTCACGATTATCGAAACATTAAAAAAAACACGTTAAATACTCTCCAAACCTTAAAAAATACATTAGTTCATCTGGAATGGATTGAATAACATCTAAGTCCAAATGTACTTACTGCGTGTGCGTTGATGCTGCCAATATTACTCTCATAATTACCCTGCTCTTTGTAGTTGACTTTAAAAAGTTAATTCTTAGTCTTCTTCTTCTTCTTCTTCTTCTTCTTCTTCTTCTTCTTCTTCTTTAACTTCCCTAGTTGTACAGTTATCACCAAACAATTTGGCATTTGAAAAATTCTTTCGAGCCAGCAGATGAGCCTATACCAGCAAGGTTTGTCAATATTGTCTTGGGCCTCATGTCTCTCACTCTCATTAAGTACCGGAAACAGGTCATTAGTTAACCTGCCCTATCAGTGATGATACTTCATTTATTGCCAATAGCGGAACTAGCAGGTGTTTGTTTTCCAAAAAAATTCATTTGGAAGTGGAGAGAAACGTTTTATTCGAGTGGCTGTTTATTGATGGTGATAGTGAAAGTGAAATATTGGGCAGAAAGCCTTTAGAAGACTGCAGTGATATATAACTGATAGGGATATAGGCTGGTGTGTAGTCTGTGTTAGGGAATCGACTTTCTGCTCGCAGTGTGTTTACCTACCTTCTACTGCAGCGGAACCAAAAGGCAGGGTGTGATGTGGATTGGAAGCATCACAAACGAGTGACTCACTCCTTAGTTCATTGCATGACAACTCAAGATGGTAAATTATTTGGCGATACTTACACCATCATCGTGGTGTTCGGGAATTCTTGTTTCTCTATACCTTATGCATTTAGGTATCAGGTTGAACAGAAGCTCTGGATCTGATAGAGAAACCCAGGATTGGTGATTAGCCCGGTGTCTGCTATGAGAGTGAGAGAAGTAGATGACAGAATGAGGGCAAAATGAATAAAAGGAGTGATGAAAATGCAGCAATTAGTGGAATGATGGTAGAGGAAACCAGAGATCCCGGAGAAAACCCACCCTTGCGCCATGTTGTCCATCACAAATGTCACTTTTCGGTCGCCTGGGATCGAATTAGGGTCGCCTTGGTAAGAGTCAGGTGGTCTAACCACTCGGCCATGGCGTGGCCTCAAAAAGTTTATACATTAATAAATGAACCGGCGAAAGTTTGAACTGATCCAAAGTATTACTAAACTGTTATCTAAACTAATGTTTTAACTAAACCAAGGGTAAATCTCCCGGAGGTCCTCAATTAACTCGTGAAATGGATCGGCTTTCCTGTATTTTCACTGTTGGCACCAAATGTGCTGCTAAATGTATTACCATTTGATTCTGTCAGATACCGCTCCTTGAGAAACGATGCCGGAGAGATCGCCAGTGCAGAATCTGTGATGGTATTACAAATATTTGTTCTTGTGTCCACAAAATGCAGGCTATGATTTAGTTAAATGGGCTCAAAACCCGCAGCCATGAAGCCCTTGTACTCACGCACACAGTCAGTGTGGACTGTGTTGGCGAACTCCACATGCTCCAATTAAAGCAAGGAGGCTGTATTAATCTCTTCAATTATTGAGGCATATTGTCATCCGACTTCGTTAGTAAGCATACCGATCATCCCGAGGATCTAGTTCCCTTTCACGATATAGCCGCGATGATACTTCCTCCTTCCAATTTTACATTAGTCAATATGTGTGACATGGTCGGCATCGCCTATTTGCCCCTGCTGTTGTACTTGTGACCGTTAAGGATATACACACCTCCCGACAACGGCCCAACCAGTCAGACACATTTCTGTGGCTTATATTTGTGTTTCATGCGAAATAGTGGATAACGTGTGTTTATAAGAAAATGCGCGGACCCAGCTGAGCTTAACTAAGAGTACTTGTGCAGGTGGAGTTCTCGAACCAAGCACCCTTTGCTACGGAGTCTGAGAACTGAGCACGGTCACATATTCACGAAAATATTTCGTATCTCCTAGAGAACTCATTCGTGCTGCATAGACCTCTCCGGGGTTCCTGGGTTTTTGATATTCCATTCCTGCTTCTTGCAGCCTGGCTGCTTGTGTGCTGGTTTCCAGCAACTATGGCAAAGAAATGCTGTGTTACTGTTCTGACCTAATGAACATTTACATTTAACTGGTTTTTTTAATTCACTTTTGTTGTATTTTGGTAGATCTTGTCATTCCAATGGCGCTTTCTGTGATTATTGCTAAATTCTGTTGTTGACTTAATTTCTATGATATACTTCTTTATCAAGTTGTCTTCCTTTACTGACTGTCATTGTTATGAACTTTTTGTCTGCAATGAAATGTTTCGGGTCCATTGACTATTGTTTGTACTCACCAGAGGGAGGCTGCAAAAGATTTCGAATTGCTTCTTTTATTTCTAGGTTTTCAGTAGCATTTTGTTTTCACACTGGTAGAAATTTGTAAAATTTGAGAAAGCAATGTCTATTATGTCTTCTTAGGAATTGAACTTAGCTCAAACTTATGCTTGATTCGGTTTTGCATGACAGGAGATTGCAACTCAAAACTTAATTGCTGGGTTTTTCAAAGGCCGAAAGCTGTCACTTCTTGTGTATACGTATGAATCAACTACCTTTTGTACCAATACCGTCTTGCAGGCTTCCTCTGCGTAGTTGTGCATTCTGACTCCGTTGTTCTCTTTGCTCTTTGGTGCCTTTAATCTCGACAAACTGTTAGTTTGTTCTTTGAGAATTCCAACAGAGCTTTTTCATCAAGTTGAATTCCTTTCAGCGTGCTGCGGGAAAAAGTCCATACAACTAGAAAAAGATTTCTAGTTTCGAAAAATGAAGTCCATGCACCATGAAGTCTATTCTTCATGGTATAAACAGAATATCTACTTCCTTTCGCTTTTTGCTCAATTTTTAGATCGGGTGGTCTCCCTAACATTTTTATACTAAGCCTTTCTTCTAATGCTCTCCTTGAAAAGGGAGATTTCCGAAGTTCATTAACCGTGTCCATTATTATTGGTTAAACTTCTCGTAGAGAGGTTCTATTGGTTCTAATCTGTTGGTTAAACTGCTCATACACTGAATAAAGTGAATTTATAGCATGTTTGACATTTACACACAAAATAAAGAAACTGATATCAGCCACTATATAACGTTTCACAAAGGAATACTTGGATACAATGCAAACATGCGAACCACATGCTCTTGTTATGAGGAATTCTCGTTATGGTCGCGGGAATGGAATATTTTACGAACATGATAGTTGTATCACAAACAATCTGCCCTGCGATTTAATAACAATTAGGCATCGGATCTGTTAACGTAAGAAGGATGGAATTAATTAATAGAACTATAATATAAATCAGTGATATTTTGTTAAATTATTTACAGTGCATATTCAAGTTCTACAGCTGTAACTATGAGTGTTGGTGGCCCTGCTTCACCGTGCAGCGAATTATCACCGCGCAACACCCAGATCCAGCACGCATTTGTGCGAAAATATGGGGAACCTAGGACATCAGGGAGACAAGAAGGGAAGGTTGTACGCATGCGCAATACTGATTACCGAGCTTGCTGGCTCTCAGCACGTTGAAGTCAAGGATGCGTTCCATTAGTTACGCAGATGTTTTCCATGCATTAAGAGTTCATTATTGGTCGTACTCGATTTCTTACACTTACAATAATGGATTGTTATTTACATGGTTTTTAAAATTTCTACAATGTGATTTATAAAACATATAAGAGCGTGCTTCAGCGGGTAAAGTCTTTCAAACAAAGGAGGAAAATGCAGTTATTCATCTTATGTTTTTGCTATGAAGCTTTAGTATACATTTGTATTCAGTGTGGATAAATATTTGTATGAATTAGAGTTAACCCATGGAATAACAAATTTTTTCCGGGGTTTTCCCTTATCCTGATAGAAATGTCGGGTAACTCTAAGCTGCATGGATCCCGTACGCATTGAGCATTATTTCATTCATCGTCCGATATGACTAAAACGTTGGAGGACGTTAATTACAAAAAAAAAAAAAAAAAAAAAAAAAAAAAAAAAACTAGCACCCCGACCCAGGAACGGATGAGCTGAAGGGGCCGTATGGGCTCAGGAATTGATGACGTAAGTGGCAAAATGGGCAGCGTTTCCATACAGTTACTGACTTGGACACCCTGGTAGGAGGTGCTCGGCCGACCCGTCCAATCCGCCAGAGGGAACCCAGGAAAGCTCATTTTGGCACAAGGGACTCGAACGACTACCCTCTGGTGTGCCAGGAAGTTCCAAATCTCAAGCCTTTACACCACCTGCCCCACCACGGTAGCCCTGTAGCATTAAAACGGATATCAAATTGGACACACTACTCCAGCATTCGACTTGCCGACCAGGGAAAATCCATGGTCAGAGTGGACCACTGGCTATTGGGATCGAAATGTAAATCTCGCGCGTAACTCGATTGTTTAATCCAATTATAGGAACATAAAAGCATACTTATAAAACCATGGGATTAGTGTTTTACACATACAGACAGTCCTGAGATTTCCGTAATTATTCTGGTGGAATTGTAAAATTGTATTGTCGATAAGATTAATCACGTCTCAAACGCAAATTTATCAAATGTCACCATAATGTAAAACAGTCCTACTTAAGACACCGAGCGGATGGCTCACGCGTTTACGGTCCACATGCGGGAGGTCCGGGTTCAATTCCCGTGATCGACTTAAGGTGAATGCTGGATAGGTTATTTCCCCGAATTTCCTGTCCCTCCATTTCATTTCCATTATCATTTTACATCATCTCTCATCTGGTGGTCTCTGTCAGGGTAGAAAATGACGGCGGGAGTCTCGGTGTTACATGGCAGGATGATATGTTATGAGTAAAGACTTCCTCCTTCTGTAGGACGGGTGCCGGTCTCTGTACCCGTCTCGTGGTGGGGCTGTTCCGGAAGCACAGAACGGTGGGATGTCGGTTGTCTTGGCCCTACAGAGAGCCTCCATCTAGTAAAATGTAGAGACCATGCCCTCTGCACTGTTGCGACTTTTGGGACAGCTGCTCTGTCTGCTCTCGCCTCATCTTTCCTCCTGGGAATGCGCCCCACTTGGAGCATAGATACAATAGACCAAGTTTAGGGTCTCTGTGCCAAATCGGAGTAGTCCAATCCAGTCCAGTCGTACTTGGATTTTTGACACTTTCACTAATTGAAAATATAAAAAGTTGATAAAGGCAAGGGTTCTCCATTCACACGGGCAGTCCTCAGAATTTCTATAATATCATTCTGGTTGAAATGTAAAATATATTGCAAAGCAGGTTATACATTAACTCTTTTGACACAGTAAACAATTGATGGAAATTAATCATTCTTCCATACTAGCCGTGTATAGGCTAAGGTTCTGGATAGATGGAGTCAAACTGAAAAATTCAATGCCATGGCCAGGATTTGAACCACAGATCTTCCTGGTTTTTCCTGGTTTGGGTAACCAGGAGATCTGTGATTCAAATCCCGGCCATGACATTGAGTTTTTCAGTTTGACAGTAAACAATATTTGCCTTTTTTCATCCTTACTATCTGGAAATTTACAACATTGATTGTGGCATAGTTTACCGTTCACAGAAACAGTCTTCAGGTATTTCTGTAATTAGTCTAGTTCAAATATGAGGTTTGGATAGCAATTTGTTAGGTAAATCTTTCCACAAAATTATAATTATTGGCCTAGTCTTTCTTTTGGCATCCTCTGTGCTAGTAGAGCATATGTGGCATACTACTACGTTTTTGTAGGAATTTTGATATCTTTGGTATTTTCAGATATACAAAAATGTATTTTTAAAACATGTTTATTGAAAAATAAAATACATTACCTGTAGAAATATAAAATATCACATTAAAACTACGGCTTCTAATACAAGAGTACAGCGAAAAATGTGAATGATCAATTCAGAGTATTGTCTTACTGAATAGTATTGTATTTTGAATGTAAAACATAAATATTTGCCTAGAAACAACTTAAATGCAGAAAATTACTCTTTTACTATGTTCATATAAGAAAATATAACAGTTTAATAAACAAATAACCCATAAATAAACAATCAGGCCAATAATGCTGTATTTAACCTGTATTTTGCTTCAATAGTGAAAGTTCCAAAATAATGCATTTTCAAAACACAAGTAGCATTTTCACAAAATATATTATCAAAAAATGTGTATGTGCATTGCAAAAATCAATAAAATACTAAAACTTGGACAACCCTTAACAAAAGAGCATTTGTAAACAGGTATGCATTGTTCAAAGGAATCCTGGTTTTGTTTGTTTGTTCCCATCACTGAGCAGTACTCTGGGACATTGAACAAGTCATACAGAAAAAAACCTAACCAAATCAACATAAATCATTTTAACCACCACCACCATACATCAAAACATGCATTTTTTTTATCACCATCACCAAGCATATAACATCTGTAATATTTGTCTGAAAGAGGAAAACATTTTAAGAACTGCTATTACTAGACACAATATTATACAATTACTCATCACGAATACACCTGAACACAGTGCCTAATCGACATACAAGATTAAAAAAAGGAAAGGAAATTAGATTTAAAAGAGTCACACACAAACATGCCACATAATCCAAGAAAATGTGACACTCATTTGTTTATGGAGATAACAATATATGAAACTGATATAATGATACATTACATTCCCTTTATAGTACAGGACACTTTAACAATCATCCATAAATTCCTGTACCGAGTAAAGAGCCTTGCTGCATAAATAGATTTTAAGAGTAAACTTAACACTTTTCTACATGAAAGTAGTGGTCAGTAATTCATATTCCTGGTTCTGCAAACACTCCAAAAGCTTAGGGACAAAAATTAGGACTAAATATATTGAAATATTTTTATAAGATATAAAAACATATACAGCTTATATATTTCTGTGGTTATACAAAATAGTTTTACATTTAAAAGCCCCAAAATTACTGGAGACCAGAAACCCTGTATGAGAGTGACACTAGAATCTTTTATCACAGGATTCAAATTCTAAGAACTCATGTACATCATAAAATACTTTGGAAATAAGCCAACTTTTTAGAATTAATTTAAATTTGTTTATAGAAACCTCTTTGGTGGAAATAGGCAACTTATTATAAAATTTAAACTTCAAACTGCGGTCAGCGTAATCTTTAGGTTTTTAGGAGAAATAATAGTCTTTGTTTTTTTTTTTTATTGTTCATTTATGTACTTCCTCCAACATTAAGTCATATTGTACAATGAATGAAATGGGTTAAGTGATACTCAAATGAGTCCAGGGTCCATGGAGCTTAGAATTACTGGACATTTGTCTATCAGGATAAGGGAAAATCCTGGAAAAATCCTTATCCAGGGACCTCACCCTAACCAAGATTTGAACTCGAGACCTCTTGAATGTTAGGCCTTTGTTAGTTGGTAGTTTAGTAAAACACTCATAATTTGCAGTACACTGAATATGTGTCCTTTATAACCAAAGCTTATGATGTAGCAACTCCAAATGCTAAATAAATGTGATTCAAAGCTACAAACTTAGCTAGGGAGCAAAACGGATTAATAACATCAATAGTTTTTCAGTTATCTGTTTTATAGATAGATAGATAGTTTTATTCACCTTAGGAATATACAATATTCATGGCTTCGTCAAATTTTTAACCATAAGAAAAATACATTTCTTATGAGTAATACAATTATGAATAATACAATAGTAATTAAATAATATAATAGTAGTTAAATAATACAATAGTGATTAAAGTAATGCAGTAGTAATTAACAGAATAATAATACAAATAGTAATTAAGAATAATGCAACTTAGGTCACATAATAGTTTAATGTATTACATTTTTAAGAACTAGGCTGTAAGAGACATAATTTTTACCAAAATATATATATATATATATATATTTACTTTATTATTTAATTTTACTTCTTAGAAACTCATCTGTTGTCTGTGACATTACTTTTAGTAGGATTTTTTACAGCTTTTCTGAATATTACAAGTATCACCTCCGAAGTTGCACAGGTGATAAAACATCACAAACATCATTTTAGGAAGCATTGATATGTTGATCATGTTTTAAGTATTCTTCCACTGAATAATAGCAACCTTCTCTTAAAAATGTTTTTACAGTCAGTTTAAACCTTTTTTCCGATGTTATACTTTTAATGCCATCGGGTAGTTTGTTATATAATAATACTGCTTTATGTTCGAAGCTATGTGTGAATAAAGTTGTATTGTATATAGAATGTGTGAATAAAATACTCAAGCACATCTGCTGTCAAGTTAAGGAGAATCATTAATACTATCATATAATAATTTATAGAGGAAATGTAGTAAATGACAATTTATGTAATAAGATTTTAAATTGACAAAAAAAAAAAAAAAAAACCACCACCACCACCACCACCACCGCCACCGCCGCCGCCGCCACCGCCGCCGCCGCCACCGCCACCGCCACCGCCGCCGCCGCCACCGCCACCGCCACCGCCACCACCACCGCCGCCGCCGCCGCCGCCGCCGCCACCACCACCACCAACAAGAAAGCTGAAGCAGTGAATCATATGAAATTAAATTAGATGAATAATTACTTTTTGAGAAGTACACAGGTACCTGAATGCCTTTTTTCATGTTATCTAAAGAAAACCCTATAATAGGTGCGCATTTGAACATAGGCCTTCCAAATTAATGATATAAACATTCCTTTAAATACGTAAAATATGACGCTATTAACAGTGAAGCAAACAAATATATACAAATATAATAATTTGTAACTTGAAACTTCACTTATCTTATAAGAAATGATAATTTTCTTATAAATTCTCTGGGATCGCAATTTCATGTAAACTTATACACATCTTCAGCCAGAAACAAAGCTGTCACCATTGTTACGAACGCTAGATTCTTTTAAGTTTTTGAAGTTCTGCATATTCAAGATTTCTGTATACAATCCTATTAACCATAATGATATATTTCCAAATAATAATTATAAATTACTAAAAACTTTCTTTCTTCTTTTTTTCTAATTTTTTTCTCAACAGAATACATTATTTTGTTTATATTCTAGTTGAGAGCAAGATTACCTTCAAATCTAGGGAAGGAATCTGACTATTCGTGACTTTCTTCATCTTCAATTTATTAAAAAAAGTTTAGTATTTCTTCCTCTTCATTACTGATTTTATTGTAGAAAGCCAATAATTTTGCTCCCTATACATTATTCTGCACTTCTCTTTTTATTTGTTTTAGATATTCCTATAAAAATTCATAAAAATATGTAAGAATGAACAGAAATAATGCACAATTATGGCAGGTTAACATTTTATATAGAGAAATACAACTCTATGCAACTATTACAATAAACTATTA
>CM060958.1:102100604-102115604 GCA_030765055.1 Mantis religiosa
ATCATTTTAGTTTCTGTAGCTGAGAGGGTTGTGGTTTCCTTTAGTAGTTTCTTCTTTTTTGCTAAATTCACTTTTTTGTCTACTAGTGATTTGGGAAAGTCATTTTTCTGTGCTATTTCAATAATTTTGTTGTCTTCTATTTTGTATTCTTCTGCTGTGAGAGGGATGTTGACCAGTCTGTGTGCTAAACTATTAAAGATTGCCTGTTTGTGGGATCTTGGATTGTAGCCATTAGCTTTTATGTAGTTGTCTGTCTGTGTTGGTTTTCTGTAAATGCCAAAGTTTATTCTATTTTTATTTCTGATTATTTTTAGATCTAAAAATGGTAAATACTCGTCTTTTTCAACTTTACCATTTTTAGATCTAAAAATAATCAGAAATAAAAATAGAATAAACTTTGGCATTTACAGAAAACCAACACAGACAGACAACTACATAAAAGCTAATGGCTACAATCCAAGATCCCACAAACAGGCAATCTTTAATAGTTTAGCACACAGACTGGTCAACATCCCTCTCACAGCAGAAGAATACAAAATAGAAGACAACAAAATTATTGAAATAGCACAGAAAAATGACTTTCCCAAATCACTAGTAGACAAAAAAGTGAATTTAGCAAAAAAGAAGAAACTACTAAAGGAAACCACAACCCTCTCAGCTACAGAAACTAAAATGATCTTCAAAAAGTTCACTTACCATCCATGGGCCTTTGATAAATTCAAAAAAGTCTTCAAAAAACAAAACATTCAACTAGCTCCAGTGAACCATTACTCCTTAAAAAACCTAATTTGCTCAAACATCAAAGATGCCATTCCATCTAACAAAAAATCTGGTATATATCAAATTGAATGCTGTGACTGTAGTCAAATTTATGTTGGAAAAACCAAAAGAAATTTAGAAACAAGAGCAAAGGAACACTTTAGGAACATAAAATACAAACAATTAGAAAAATCAGCAGTTGCCACGCATTTTTGGGAAAAAAACCACAACATAAATCCAGAACCAAAATTACTAAAACATACAACAGGAAAAGAACAACTGTCCACATGGGAACAAATCTTTATTTCAAAAAATAGGAACAAAGTATTCAATTTCGACATCCCCCAGAAAGATTTGTTCAGCAAGTTCCTCGAACCACCACTAGAGAAGACCGATGACAAAATATTGCCAGCTACACCAATGAGAACAAGTCGATGTCCGGCTGAAGATAGAGGGAAGGCCTCAGAAACTGGTTCCGGGAAAATTTAAAAGTAAGTGTTGTTTTGTGTCATTAATCGACTCCTAATTAATTTAATTCAGTGGCATATCATTTATGTATAGCAGAAAAAGAAGTGGGCCTAGTATTGATCTCTGCAGCACACCATGGGCTACTGCTCTAAGGGCTGACTTATATTCCTCTCTTTTATGCTGTTCTTTATTTAACTGACTAATTTGTACTACTTGAGTTCTGTGTGATAAGTATGACTCGAACCATATATTTGCTAATCCCTTTATCCTATAGAAATTTAGTTTTTCCAGCAATATTTTATGGTTTATTACATCATATGCTTTTGTGAGATCCTTAAATAATCCTAATGTTTTTTCTTTCTGCTCAATTGTGTCAACTATTTTTCTAATAAGGTGTAAACAGCTGTTTCTGTTGATCTTTTATGTCTGAATCCATGTTGTGAATCTGTTATGATGGTATTTTTTTCTAGGAAACTAATTATTCTGCTGTACATAAGTTTTTCTAAGATGTTTGAAAAGGCTGATAACATTGATACCGGTCTGTAATATTGTATATTGTGAACTGGCCCCTTTTTGTGTAATGGCTTTACTTTAGCAATCTAAAGTTTTTCCGGAAATATGCCTGATTCAAAGGATTTATTATACACATGCATTAAAGGCGCTGCTATTTCCTCTATACATTATTTTACTATATAATCAGGTACTTGATCTATTCCTGTTGAAAACTTATTTTTTAATCCCTTTGTTACTTTTATTAGTTCTTCTTTGCTTATTGGGTGAATAAAGAAAGAATTTTTGCACCATTTTATTTTATTATTGTAGCTAGGTTGAACTTTTTGTGTACCGTATTTCTAATCCAATATTTCATTTGTAATTTCAGTGAAGTGTGTATTAAATAGCTCTGCCACCTTAACTGGATCTTTCTTACCATCACTAATCAGTTCAATTTGGGACTTTATTTGATTGGTTTTAACAGTCTCCTTTTTTATTACTTCCCACATTACCTTATTTTTATTTTCTGATCCTAATATGTACCTATCATTATGTAATTCTTTTGCTGCCATAATGACTTTCCTATAAATTCTCTTATAGTTATATAGTTGAGTGTTTCCTTTGACATCCCTCCCCCTTTTGCCAATTCGCCTAAGAATTTTAATCATTTTGATGAGACCTTGATCCCTTTTGTTACCCAACCATTTTCTCCTCTGTTCCCTACTACTGACATCTGTTTTAATGGAAAAGCAATTTCAAAATTGTATAGAAAGGTTTCAAGAAATTTAGTAAATTTTTCTCCAACACTATTTTCTACCTCCTTCCAGCTATCCTTTCTTAGTAAGTATTGCAAATAATCTAAATTTTCTTCACTTTTGCATCATTTAACTGTCTTTATTTTACCCTATTTTGGCTTAATTGCTGCAGTTGTTATTATTTGGGCTTTGTGGTCGGACACCCCTGTTTCAATGACTTGGGAAGGTTCAGTACATTCTATATTTGTGACTATTACATTCAAAAGTAATATGATGGCCATACTTGGGCCATCTACGCCGACTGAACACTTAGTACCGTCCACCCTGACTCCCCAGTTTGGCTTCCAGGGCGCAAGCCATGCCTGCCATCCTGGCCTTAAACTTTACGCCAGGCAGCAAGATAGTTGCTGCTCGAAATAAACGAGAATTTCCAGAGTGCTTATAGCGGGATCTGCTCAAACCTACCCACACTTTCCCTCACCTAACCCCGCTTCCACATAAGAAGCGATGATCCTTGTTTTTGTTTCAATAAAGCTTTAAAAAAAAAAAAAAAAAGTGACTTAGAATGCTTTGATATTCTAGTGGGGACTTTTATTTTGTTTTACATGTTATATATACAACACAAATTCTTTACTTCAATACTCTTTTGGTTCTCCTGTAATAAATTAACATTCCAATCACCAAAGACAATGACATTTCGGTATTTTACTGTTAAGATGTTTCTTGAGGAAGTTTCTTGTGTGACTTTATTAGTACAATTGTTTCATATAAATACTTTTTTTTTTTTTTTTTTTTTTTTTTTTTTTTTTTTGTTAGTTCAATGTAATCTGAAATTTCAGATTTCAATTTCAATTTATTCATCCCCTATATTTCATACAGAGAATACATAAACACAATACTCACAGACAAAGGTGCATGTATACTTTGTTACATTAACAGTGAATAAATCTATCTAACTAAACATCATCATCAGCATGTCCATTACTGGAAACTGGTTTTGATCTGCCCTAAATATCTAAGTCGTGCTTGTCATAGTAATCAGTTTTACATAGCTTAGACACTCCCATATGGCAATTACGGCCTTCAGGGTAACCTTTTTTTCATCCATATGATCCAAATACATAGGATACGTCAACAGGTTTAACAAATACAATCTGTACATAACAGTATTAAAATAATAAAATATAATAAAATATGCAGAGGGTACCTTTACTATTTAAGCTTTAATTTAACCTTTTATACTCATCTATAGAGTAGACTGGGTTTTCTACAAGGTACTTTTTAATTGCTTTAAGTTTAAATTTTTCTTCTGTTATCTGTTTTATTTGATTCGGTAAATGATTGTACAATTCTTTAGATTTATTTTCTATATTTTTGTTACTTAATGTTCCTCTTAATCTGTTTAAGAAATAATTTTGTTTTGTTCTTGTGTTATGTGTATGTATGTACATGTTTTTATTTTGGTTGCTAGAATTTTTTGTTACGTATTTAATGCACTCATATATATACAATGCTGTAAATGTTAATATATTTAATGTTTTATAGACATTTCTACACGAATCCTTCCTTTTTAATCTACAAATTATTCTGATGGCATATTTCTGGAGTCTTAATATTCTTACCATTGCTTTTTTCTGTACATTTCCCCATAATACCACCCCATAGCATAAATGAGAGTGTATGACTGCATAGTAAATTTGCTTTAGAGTTTCTCTATCCATTTGTTGTGCTGCCTGTTTTAAAATATATAGCCCCATATTTATTTTCTTTACTACTTTTTCAATGTGTTGTTTCCAATTTAGTTTGTTATCTATTATTAGTCCAAGGAAGTTAGTTTTTGTTACTTCGAGTATTTTTTTATTATCTAATGTTAGTTGCATATGCGATTGTGTTTCTTTGTTTAAGGTGATTTGCATCCATTCTGTTTTGCTTGTATTTATTACCATGCCTAGTTTTCCTAACTCACTACTAATTTTTTCAAGTATAAGATTGGATTTATTTTGTACTTCACTTTCCGTTTTTCCATTCACAATGATTGTGGTGTCATCGGCATATCCAATGGCCAATTCCCCTGCATCTACTACTGTTTTGAATATACTGTTTATATATATAAGGAATAAATAGGGCCCAAGTTTTGAGCCTTGGGGTACACCGTAAGTTATTTTCTTAAATGAGGATCTAATTTTGTCCAATTTACCATTTGAATTATGTATAATTTCCACACACTGCTCCCTGTCCTGAAGATATGATTTCAGCCAATCTAATGGTATGCCTCTTATCCCATAATTTTCTATTTTGGTAATTAGTTGATTTATGTTTATGCAATCAAAAGCTTTTGTCAGATCCAGAAAAATTGCCACTATATGTTCTTTCCTGTTTAATGCATTTATAATGATGTCATTTCCTTTACATATTGCCTGAAGAGTTGATTTCTTTTTTTGAAAACCAAATTGATAGTCTGAAATTATTTTATATTTCCTACAAAAACCTTGTAACTGATCTAGAAATAGTCCTTCTATTAAACTATTATCATACAGTGTAATGGCAAAATGTTTAATTCTTTAAAGTATGGCTTGCAGCTAATAATAGCAGGTAAACCGAACAAGATTGTTATCACCTTTTTTGTAATTTGAATGTTTTAAATGCTTTGTTACTATTCCATCCTGCGCTGTGGCATAGTGGGCTAAGGCGTCATGCTTTGGTTCCTTGCCATGAAAGGCATCCAGGATTAATCCCACTCTTAGGGGTGCAGATTTTAAGTCCCAGGTATAGGGTCAGTACCCACTAAGCATTGTAAGGAGATTGAAGAGCCACGGTAGGTAGCTAACCCTGGTCTAGAAAACCAACTTTCCGGCTAGATGTGTCAAGATGTTGACCACATTTCCTCCCCATATGGATTGGATGATCGCCCACCTCAACCTTGCATATGTAGGCATGAGGTCGGCAGTCGGGTTGGCAGGACTTGGCCCAGTAGGGGCTGTTACACCATGGGTTAACGTTGTTATTACTCCCCCACAGTGATATTCCATATAAAATTAGCTGATGAAATTTTGAGAAGTACATAATCCTAAGTGTATATTTAATAAATACATTTGGGAGCAGATTTGATTCAGGCCACTGGTGCAGAACCACCCCACTGTTAAATTCATTATTAGCAATTATGCATGATAAAAATTCATTATATCAAAAACTAGATTAAAATCTGTAGCTTTTAACTGAGAAAATTAATAGTCTACTAACTTACCAACATTGCTGTTAAAATGTATGATGATTATGAAAAGAAAGCAGATTACCAGACATTACATTTCAAAGACATACTGTGTGACTGATGGAAGTAATACTTCCCCGACTTAGTATAGCTAAGTAGCAGAACCAAATTGCAATGAAACAAATATAAACAATGGCTGTGCAAGCCTCTAAGAAATATTAATTCTATGATTAATTTGCACGAACATCTACAAAGAAAATTAACTAACTAGTGGCGAAGGAAGGTCTTGTTTCTAGATGCTACTTGTTCCTACTTCAGGTGCTCATGTTTTCAAAAATGTCTCCAATAATTTTCGCTAACATATGGTTGAAATGTGAACACGAAAAATAGCATATTCTAGCTAAATTTTCTGTATATAACCAAGAGTCTTTAACATTTTATATAACCAAGAAACTCTAAGAAATAGCAATGCTCTATAGATCAAAAGTGTAGAAGCTCATTAAATATAAGTGGCAAAAAAACATTAACAATATCAGTCATATTCAAAATATTCACCATTAAACAATCAGGTACACACAAACAGAACTTTTTAACATGTAATTTTTGGCTTCATGGATATCCATTATAAGATTAACATCAACAACTTTTCAGAAATTGAGAATTAGCAGAAGAATTTGACTTAAAGCTGTATTACACATATCAATCATTCAAATATATTAGCTGAGGGTGTTAGGAAGGTCCTAACGAAATGCATTCTTGGTAAACACTAGCAGTAAATGTAACATGGAGTATTAGTTCGACTCAAAATTATATTAAATTAATAACATTTGGTATTTAACCAATTTTTCATTTTTGAGTTGTTATTCACAATGACACACACACACACACACACACACACACACACACACACACACACACACACACACACACACACACACACACACACACACACACACACACACACACACACACACACACACCCACACACACACACACACACACACACACACACACACACACACACACACACACACACACACACACACACACACACACACCCACACCCACATATGCCCACCTCGTTAGCGTGGGGATAGCGTGTCTGCCTCAGATTCAAGAGGTCCCGACTTCGAATCTCGGTTAGGGTGAGTTACCTGGATAAGGTTTTTCCGGGGTTTTCCCTTATCCTGAAAGGTAACTCAGGTAACTCTAAGCTCTATGGACCCTGGGCTCATTTGAGCATCATTTCACCCGTTCCATTCATCGTCTGATATGACTTAACGTTGGAGGACGTAAAATACAATTAAAAAAAAAACACTTTTTAAATACTTTATGGATTCAGGGGAACTTAAAACATGTATTTGCGATAAAATCCTATTATGGAATTTTCGAGTGAAATACATATTTCCTCTACTTGCTAAAGTAGTAGATCAAAGTAATTGTGTTCCTCCCCACCCGAGTCTCAAAACATTTGTTTTCGGTAAAACTCCGGTATCGAATTTTTTAATGGAATACCATGCTTCAAGTACTTAGTAATTTTAATAATTTAATTTTTAATTCCTTTTTCTTTTTTTTCTTTTTTTGAGTCTCAAAACACGGATTTTCGGTGAAACCGCAATGGGAGTTTTGTAGCGGGATACAATAATCTTATTTACTATACGTAATAGAGAAAATAAGGGTAAAATGCATATGAAGTTCATAAAAAACAGACGTTAGAAAAGTAGAAACAAATACATAAAAAGTACCGACCGTGACAGGACTCGAACCTGCAATCTTCGGATCCGAAGTCCGACGCCTTATCCATTAGGCCACACGGTCCCTTGTGTCACTGGCAGTAACGCATAGGATTTAACTTCGTTTCCGTGAGCGGCAGAGGGAGAGAGACAGACAACAAGAAGGAAAGAGAGAGCAGGTAAAACTAAGATAAACGTTTTGTTTTTGTTGTTGCATAGGTGCTTACTGCGTACTACAGCTTGAAATAAAGCATTCCGCTCTGGATATAATTATATTAATGGACGTTTGCAGGTGAAGGATGCACTAAGAAGACAATGATGAATTCTAGGATAACTAAAAATGTAAAATTACAGAAATAAAAAAATACATATACCCCCGGCGGGACTCGAACCCGCAATCCCCGGTTTAGGAGACCGATGCCTTATCCATTAGGCCACGGGGGCCTCTGCCAAATCCGACCATATTTAATCATTATAAAAGACAGCAACATTGGTTTTAGCATAACGCCAATTTTCTTCGTATAGTTCTAGTTTCATATTTCATTCAATTAATGTTGTAATTTATTAGTTCCTGGGTGACTCTTCCCTCTGTTATATTATGGCAAGTCGTGCTTTCTATCGACATTTACTTTTATCCCAATCCACTTTTGCCAACACAATAGGTGCTGTATTCATTCCCCTAAAATTAAATATCCTATCACTTTTTGTTTAATATCGCTGAATTTATATTCTTATTTTTTGTCGATAAGGAAACTCATTTATGAGTCAGACTAATAAATAAATAAGAGCGAAACGTATTGCTAAACAGTGTTATGGAACCAGGAGCAAAGAGAAGTGTCAAGAGCATGTGAAACAGATGTGCGAAACAAGAGTAAAACTGCCAATTATTACAAGGTAGATGTAGATAGGAACTGTAAAAGTGCATTCAGCATGATAACTTGCATTAATGGCTCCAACATTTTGTATAAGTTACACGGTGAAAGAAATGAGAGTAACTACAACGTATTCATGTTCCAATTAACTGTTCGTGAAGCCTTAAAATAGAAATATGTTCATTGTATTGTAAAAAAACTGAATGTACAAACAAAATTATTTACTACATGATTGTCGATGCGCTGAATGAAACTTAACTTTAACTGTTTCTTATTTTGTCTACAAATATCCTCTATAATGTCATCATAGAAAGCACTTACTATATGAAATACCTATCTGGGATATAGAAGGGTAATCTCTATGTACTTTTAATTAAAGTTTGACACTGTGTTTGGTTTAATTTTTCTCCATTTATTCGCAACTTTGGGAGGTATTAGAATGAAATATATTACACTTCATATCTAGTATAAATATGCATTTAAGGACTCGGTGTTTAAATTTCTTTTAAAAAAGTGAAATTCGAAAACTACATAAATGTCTAATCAATATCGTCAGAGTCATGTGCACAAATAGCCCAGTGCAGTCGTAAACGCTATTTGCATATTTAAATAATAATCCACGGTGTAACTATAACATCCCATGCTTCTATATGCCTTTGTATTTTACTGTAGTGATTACTTAAGATGTATTTTGAATTACAGCACATCTGCTCATTGTTTTAGATTCAGCTTCCAGCATTAACTTGGTTGTTTGTATTTAACACTGAAGAATGATTGCCACATACGCCGAAAACTAATAATAATAATGATAATAATAATAATAATAATAATAATAATAATAATAATAATAATAATAATAATAATAATAATAATAATAATAATAATAATAATAATAATAATAATAATAATAATAATAATAATAATAATAATAATAATAATAATAATAATAATAATAATAATAATAATAATAATAATAATAATAATAATAATAATAATAATAATAATAATAATAATAATAATAATAATAATAATAATAATAATAATAATAATAATAATAATAATAATAATAATAATAATAATAATAATAATAATAATAATAATAATAATAATAATAATAATAATAATAATAATAATGATAATAATGATAATAATGATAATAATGATAATAATGATAATAATGATAATAATGATAATAATGATAATAATGATAATAATGATAATAATGATAATAATGATAATAATGATAATAATGATAATAATGATAATAATGATAATAATGATAATAATGATAATAATGATAATAATGATAATAATGATAATAATGATAATAATGATAATAATGATAATAATGATAATAATGATAATAATGATCATAATGATGATGATGATGATGATGATGATGATGATGATGATGATGATGACAATAACAATCACAATCACAATCACAATCACAATCATAATAATAATAATAATAATAATAATAATAATAATAATAATAATAATAATAATAATAATAATAATAATAATAATAATAATAATAATAATAATAATAATAATAATAATAATAATAATAATAATAATAATAATAATAATAATAATAATAATGATAATAATGATAATAATGATAATAATGATAATAATGATAATAATGATAATAATGATAATAATGATAATAATGATAATAATGATAATAATGATAATAATAATAATGATAATAATGATAATAATGATGATAATGATGATAATGATGATAATGATGATAATGATGATAATGATGATAATGATGATAATGATGATAATGATGATAATGATGATAATGATAATAATGATAATAATGATAATAATGATGATGATGATGATGATGATGATGATGATGATGATGATGATGATGATGATGACGATGACAATAACAATCACAATCACAATCACAATCACAATCATAATAATAATAATAATAATAATAATAATAATAATAATAATAATAATAATAATAATAATAATAATAATAATAATAATAATAATAATAATAATAATAATAATAATAATAATAATAATAATAATAATAATAATAATAATAATAATAATAATAATAATAATAATAATAATAATAATAATAATAATAATAATAATAATAATAATAATAATAATAATAATAATAATAATAATAATAATAATAATAATAATAATAATAATAATAATAATAGATAGATAGATAGATAGATAGATAGATAGATAGATAGATAGATAGATAGATAGATAGATAGATAGATAGATAGATAGCTAGGTAGGTAGGTAGGTAGGTAGGTAGGTAGGTAGGTAGGTAGGTAGGTAGGTAGGTAGGTAGGTAGGTAGGTAGGTAGGTAGGTAGGTAGGTAGGTAGGTAGGTAGGTAGGTAGGTAGGTAGGTAGGTAGGTAGGTAGGTAGGTAGGTAGGTAGGTAGGTAGGTAGGTAGGTAGGTAGGTAGGTAGGTAGGTAGGTAGGTAGGTAGGTAGGTAGGTAGGTAGGTAGGTAGGTAGGTAGGTAGGTAGGTAGGTAGGTAGGTAGGTAGGTAGGTAGGTAGGTAGGTAGGTAGGTAGGTAGGTAGGTAGGTAGGTAGGTAGGTAGGTAGGTAGGTAGGTAGGTAGGTAGGTAGGTAGGTAGGTAGGTAGGTAGGTAGGTAGGTAGGTAGGTAGGTAGGTAGGTAGGTAGGTAGGTAGGTAGGTAGGTAGGTAGGTAGGTAGGTAGGTAGGTAGGTAGGTAGGTAGGTAGGTAGGTAGGTAGGTAGGTAGGTAGGTAGGTAGGTAGGTAGGTAGGTAGGTAGGTAGGTAGGTAGGTAGGTAGGTAGGTAGGTAGGTAGGTAGGTAGGTAGGTAGGTAGGTAGGTAGGTAGGTAGGTAGGTAGGTAGGTAGGTAGGTAGGTAGGTAGGTAGGTAGGTAGGTAGGTAGGTAGGTAGGTAGGTAGGTAGGTAGGTAGGTAGGTAGGTAGGTAGGTAGGTAGGTAGGTAGGTAGGTAGGTAGGTAGGTAGGTAGGTAGGTAGGTAGGTAGGTAGGTAGGTAGGTAGGTAGGTAGGTAGGTAGGTAGGTAGGTAGGTAGGTAGGTAGGTAGGTAGGTAGGTAGGTAGGTAGGTAGGTAGGTAGGTAGGTAGGTAGGTAGGTAGGTAGGTAGGTAGGTAGGTAGGTAGGTAGGTAGGTAGGTAGGTAGGTAGGTAGGTAGGTAGGTAGGTAGGTAGGTAGGTAGGTAGGTAGGTAGGTAGGTAGGTAGGTAGGTAGGTAGGTAGGTAGGTAGGTAGGTAGGTAGGTAGGTAGGTAGGTAGGTAGGTAGGTAGGTAGGTAGGTAGGTAGGTAGGTAGGTAGGTAGGTAGGTAGGTAGGTAGGTAGGTAGGTAGGTAGGTAGGTAGGTAGGTAGGTAGGTAGGTAGGTAGGTAGGTAGGTAGGTAGGTAGGTAGGTAGGTAGGTAGGTAGGTAGGTAGGTAGGTAGGTAGGTAGGTAGGTAGGTAGGTAGGTAGGTAGGTAGGTAGGTAGGTAGGTAGGTAGGTAGGTAGGTAGGTAGGTAGGTAGGTAGGTAGGTAGGTAGGTAGGTAGGTAGGTAGGTAGGTAGGTAGGTAGGTAGGTAGGTAGGTAGGTAGGTAGGTAGGTAGGTAGGTAGGTAGGTAGGTAGGTAGGTAGGTAGGTAGGTAGGTAGGTAGGTAGGTAGGTAGGTAGGTAGGTAGGTAGGTAGGTAGGTAGGTAGGTAGGTAGGTAGGTAGGTAGGTAGGTAGGTAGGTAGGTAGGTAGGTAGGTAGGTAGGTAGGTAGGTAGGTAGGTAGGTAGGTAGGTAGGTAGGTAGGTAGGTAGGTAGGTAGGTAGGTAGGTAGGTAGGTAGGTAGGTAGGTAGGTAGGTAGGTAGGTAGGTAGGTAGGTAGGTAGGTAGGTAGGTAGGTAGGTAGGTAGGTAGGTAGGTAGGTAGGTAGGTAGGTAGGTAGGTAGGTAGGTAGGTAGGTAGGTAGGTAGGTAGGTAGGTAGGTAGGTAGGTAGGTAGGTAGGTAGGTAGGTAGGTAGGTAGGTAGGTAGGTAGGTAGGTAGGTAGGTAGGTAGGTAGGTAGGTAGGTAGGTAGGTAGGTAGGTAGGTAGGTAGGTAGGTAGGTAGGTAGGTAGGTAGGTAGGTAGGTAGGTAGGTAGGTAGGTAGGTAGGTAGGTAGGTAGGTAGGTAGGTAGGTAGGTAGGTAGGTAGGTAGGTAGGTAGGTAGGTAGGTAGGTAGGTAGGTAGGTAGGTAGGTAGGTAGGTAGGTAGGTAGGTAGGTAGGTAGGTAGGTAGGTAGGTAGGTAGGTAGGTAGGTAGGTAGGTAGGTAGGTAGGTAGGTAGGTAGGTAGGTAGGTAGGTAGGTAGGTAGGTAGGTAGGTAGGTAGGTAGGTAGGTAGGTAGGTAGGTAGGTAGGTAGGTAGGTAGGTAGGTAGGTAGGTAGGTAGGTAGGTAGGTAGGTAGGTAGGTAGGTAGGTAGGTAGGTAGGTAGGTAGGTAGGTAGGTAGGTAGGTAGGTAGGTAGGTAGGTAGGTAGGTAGGTAGGTAGGTAGGTAGGTAGGTAGGTAGGTAGGTAGGTAGGTAGGTAGGTAGGTAGGTAGGTAGGTAGGTAGGTAGGTAGGTAGGTAGGTAGGTAGGTAGGTAGGTAGGTAGGTAGGTAGGTAGGTAGGTAGGTAGGTAGGTAGGTAGGTAGGTAGGTAGGTAGGTAGGTAGGTAGGTAGGTAGGTAGGTAGGTAGGTAGGTAGGTAGGTAGGTAGGTAGGTAGGTAGGTAGGTAGGTAGGTAGGTAGGTAGGTAGGTAGGTAGGTAGGTAGGTAGGTAGGTAGGTAGGTAGGTAGGTAGGTAGGTAGGTAGGTAGGTAGGTAGGTAGGTAGGTAGGTAGGTAGGTAGGTAGGTAGGTAGGTAGGTAGGTAGGTAGGTAGGTAGGTAGGTAGGTAGGTAGGTAGGTAGGTAGGTAGGTAGGTAGGTAGGTAGGTAGGTAGGTAGGTAGGTAGGTAGGTAGGTAGGTAGGTAGGTAGGTAGGTAGGTAGGTAGGTAGGTAGGTAGGTAGGTAGGTAGGTAGGTAGGTAGGTAGGTAGGTAGGTAGGTAGGTAGGTAGGTAGGTAGGTAGGTAGGTAGGTAGGTAGGTAGGTAGGTAGGTAGGTAGGTAGGTAGGTAGGTAGGTAGGTAGGTAGGTAGGTAGGTAGGTAGGTAGGTAGGTAGGTAGGTAGGTAGGTAGGTAGGTAGGTAGGTAGGTAGGTAGGTAGGTAGGTAGGTAGGTAGGTAGGTAGGTAGGTAGGTAGGTAGGTAGGTAGGTAGGTAGGTAGGTAGGTAGGTAGGTAGGTAGGTAGGTAGGTAGGTAGGTAGGTAGGTAGGTAGGTAGGTAGGTAGGTAGGTAGGTAGGTAGGTAGGTAGGTAGGTAGGTAGGTAGGTAGGTAGGTAGGTAGGTAGGTAGGTAGGTAGGTAGGTAGGTAGGTAGGTAGGTAGGTAGGTAGGTAGGTAGGTAGGTAGGTAGGTAGGTAGGTAGGTAGGTAGGTAGGTAGGTAGGTAGGTAGGTAGGTAGGTAGGTAGGTAGGTAGGTAGGTAGGTAGGTAGGTAGGTAGGTAGGTAGGTAGGTAGGTAGGTAGGTAGGTAGGTAGGTAGGTAGGTAGGTAGGTAGGTAGGTAGGTAGGTAGGTAGGTAGGTAGGTAGGTAGGTAGGTAGGTAGGTAGGTAGGTAGGTAGGTAGGTAGGTAGGTAGGTAGGTAGGTAGGTAGGTAGGTAGGTAGGTAGGTAGGTAGGTAGGTAGGTAGGTAGGTAGGTAGGTAGGTAGGTAGGTAGGTAGGTAGGTAGGTAGGTAGGTAGGTAGGTAGGTAGGTAGGTAGGTAGGTAGGTAGGTAGGTAGGTAGGTAGGTAGGTAGGTAGGTAGGTAGGTAGGTAGGTAGGTAGGTAGGTAGGTAGGTAGGTAGGTAGGTAGGTAGGTAGGTAGGTAGGTAGGTAGGTAGGTAGGTAGGTAGGTAGGTAGGTAGGTAGGTAGGTAGGTAGGTAGGTAGGTAGGTAGGTAGGTAGGTAGGTAGGTAGGTAGGTAGGTAGGTAGGTAGGTAGGTAGGTAGGTAGGTAGGTAGGTAGGTAGGTAGGTAGGTAGGTAGGTAGGTAGGTAGGTAGGTAGGTAGGTAGGTAGGTAGGTAGGTAGGTAGGTAGGTAGGTAGGTAGGTAGGTAGGTAGGTAGGTAGGTAGGTAGGTAGGTAGGTAGGTAGGTAGGTAGGTAGGTAGGTAGGTAGGTAGGTAGGTAGGTAGGTAGGTAGGTAGGTAGGTAGGTAGGTAGGTAGGTAGGTAGGTAGGTAGGTAGGTAGGTAGGTAGGTAGGTAGGTAGGTAGGTAGGTAGGTAGGTAGGTAGGTAGGTAGGTAGGTAGGTAGGTAGGTAGGTAGGTAGGTAGGTAGGTAGGTAGGTAGGTAGGTAGGTAGGTAGGTAGGTAGGTAGGTAGGTAGGTAGGTAGGTAGGTAGGTAGGTAGGTAGGTAGGTAGGTAGGTAGGTAGGTAGGTAGGTAGGTAGGTAGGTAGGTAGGTAGGTAGGTAGGTAGGTAGGTAGGTAGGTAGGTAGGTAGGTAGGTAGGTAGGTAGGTAGGTAGGTAGGTAGGTAGGTAGGTAGGTAGGTAGGTAGGTAGGTAGGTAGGTAGGTAGGTAGGTAGGTAGGTAGGTAGGTAGGTAGGTAGGTAGGTAGGTAGGTAGGTAGGTAGGTAGGTAGGTAGGTAGGTAGGTAGGTAGGTAGGTAGGTAGGTAGG
>CM060958.1:102118104-102240604 GCA_030765055.1 Mantis religiosa
TAGATAGATAGATAGACAGATAGACAGATAGACAGATAGACAGATAGACAGATAGACAGATAGACAGATAGACAGATAGACAGATAGACAGATAGACAGATAGACAGATAGACAGATAGACAGATAGACAGATAGACAGATAGACAGATAGACAGATAGACAGATAGACAGATAGACAGATAGACAGATAGACAGATAGACAGATAGACAGATAGACAGATAGACAGATAGACAGATAGACAGATAGATAGATAGATAGATAGATAGATAGATAGATAGATAGATAGATAGATAGATAGATAGATAGATAGATAGATAGATAGATAGATAGATAGATAGATAGATAGATAGATAGATAGATAGATAGATAGATAGATAGATAGATAGATAGATAGATAGATAGATAGATAGATAGATAGATAGATAGATAGATAGATAGATAGATAGATAGATAGATAGATAGATAGTACCAAGTATCCTTCTTAAAATACCGTTTTATAAAGCAAATTTAAACATATTTCAAATTTTCGGCCCTTATATGTGCACACACGCACGCACACACACATTAATTTACATCCTCCAACGCAGGCGATATCATGCGATGAAGAAATGGGTAAAATTATACTCAAATTAACACAGGGTCCACAGAGCTTAGATTTTATATAATTGATTTTTCAGAATAAGGGGAAATCTTGGGAAAAACCTCATCCAGATAATCCACATTGGCCAAAATGGAAGAGATCCTCTTGACTATGAGGCAGACATACTACCCCCAATATCATAGAGGCGATATTTAATATTGTGACAAAAGACGAAAAAGTTCCCCTCAAAGTTATTTATGTTCACCAAAACTTATTAGTTCAATGCTACCGTACCATTAGTCTTTCTTTTACACAAATACGACACTTTGAAAGTTTGCAGGGGGAGGATATATTGACAACACAATGGTCAATTCCAGGATAGTAAAAAAAAAAAAAAAGGTAGAATTACATGGATAAAAAACACATATACCTCCGGCGGAACTCGAACCCGTAATCCCCAGTTTAGGAGACCTATGCCTTATCCATTAGGCCACGGGGGCCTATCTTGATATTATGCTTATTATATTATACAAAAGACAATAATAATAGTTGTAGCATATTACCGTTCCTTTTGTAAACGTTTAATTCATTACTCTATTAAATTGCATTTACAATGCTCCTTTAAGTCTATGTAGTATGCACCCTCTATCCTGCTATAATTTTTCTGACGCACACAAATGTTCACCTCTTACATAGTTTATTTCCTATTTCTTATTACAATATCTAGCATATGCAATCTCATACATAAATAACATATATAGTATATAATGAATACAAGATCTTACATACTCCTCGCTTTGGAGTTGCATTTTCTCATGTCCCATTATGTACAGTTAACCAAGGAGACATCTTACATGGAGTTACACACCAATTCTGAACACAGCTCCGATATTTACATGTACACTACTCCACAGCTCGGCGATCCATCAGCCTAGCCGCACTTATTGAATCGCAAGCTGCATTCTGCACTTTTCCGCGGCCTGACGACTCCCTACTGCGGAGTTTGGAAATCACCATACTCATTTTGAAGCACCACACTGCTCTCATTATTACTCACTGTACTCCTATTCACACACTGACACTTCTCGGCCTTGCATCGGCTGTTTTATAACTGCAAGGTGCAGTAGATCTTTCTGAAAATGGATACTTCTCGAAACACGTTGTAGAAAGGTCTTTTGCATACTAGCAACACAGTTCCGCCCCAGCCTAATGACGTCTGCTCATGACTACCTTGAAGGCGTGCCACTCCCCTCCTGCCAGCCAATAAGCAACGACACGGTTCTCCTGTTCCCGCTTCTTCGCGATGGTGGCTAAGTTCCCCGACTAAACTCTTTGTCTCCAAAATAGCTTTGGGTTCGTCAATATGACAATATATAGATGAGTGTGTGACTCCTTATACATATTTAAATGTCCCTTATTATTTTAAAGGTATACGTACTAGGGAACCCTCACTATACCCATTCCCTATATTCACTTTAGATTTTGCTAGCATTATCTCTGCTCTATATGTCGCCTGTACGTCTACACCAAAAATCTGCTGCAGAATAGAACCGCAATACCCAAAACTGAAGCCTGAAAAGGACTGCATGTCTGCTGGACATCCCTCATCAGTTCTGTGTCTCCTATGTTATGCATATATGTCCCTACGTATTCTAGCACATTTTTGGGTACTTCCAGCCATACTTCGCACACAGGCCCCACATAGAGCACCTTAAACTCTTAAATGAACACAGATATGGGCATAGTGATAATTCCCTTGTTAGGTATACACCACTAAGGGCAATGGTGGCGGATTTACATATCACTTCATTTGTGCAGTGATTGTTTATATAATTTCCTTACTCTAGTTCCTTATTTTCCAATGCCTAAAACTATGTATACTGTTTTATACCCTTATACATAGATGGGATTTTAGTTCCGTCACGTATACCTGCCCCCCCCCTCCTCCTCCTCCTCAGCGAAACTAGCTAACTTTAAATTTTTTATAACTTTGTTTAACGAGAAATAAGGAATAGACAAAGACATAGTGATATAAAAGAAGACCTCTTTAAAACACTGATTTTATTTCAAATAACTTAAATGTGGCATTAGTAGTTTAAGAGATATCATTCATAATCGTTTTCAACGCTTGTTTCCTTTAAGTGAGGTCACTGTTTCATTTGTTTTTCAAAATGTCATAGAAACGTGTGCATTTTAAGGCCAATGTAGCTAGTCAGAACCTAAAACACCTAATAAGTAGTTACATTTTAACTGTTGATAAATTTTCTTTTATTCTCCTTGTAGATATCAACAAAGAAGTGTAAAGTCTGTTTAGTTAACGCGTGTACAGTTCAGAGTCAAAGGAACCCGACCCGACCGCCCACTAATGACCGTCATAAATCTATCTCCGCACTTCAGAAATGAAACGCTGTCGTTGAGGACCAATAGCAACCCTGATTTTCTCGAAGTGACAGTCGCATGTCTACTCCATGTGGAGTCTCAGTTGCCAAAGTTCCAACTTCCAGTTGATCTGTTTCATTACGTGCAGAAATTCGTTGTGTCACAATATGGAGACCGTAGGAGGGAAATGCAGTGGTAAATGCAAATGAAGTAGTAGATAACTTTCAGTGAAGTGAACATAATCAAAGTGATGACAATAGTGTGAATAACTGGGCCGAGTTATATTACTGGAGAAGCCTCAAAAAACAAAGTTATAACGGGAACTGTTATAACGGCAAATTCAAGCGCTTGTTTTGAACACATATAAATATGTGCTGACAAATAATCTTGGTAAGGGGTCATGCAATTAACCTGATGATAAATTCCGGGTATTCACAGAAATACAGTAAGAAATATTGTGATGAAAGGAATACCAAAGACGTTGATCAAGTGAGAAAACAAAAGGAAACGTTTTTCTAAAGTAGATAATTTCACATGCGATTTAATTCGCCGAGAAATTTATATATAGATTCTATGCAAAAGGGGGAGTGCCCACCTTAGACGAATTGGTTGCACATTTGCAAGAAATTTGTGATTTTCCTTTTGGGCACTGCACTTTGCGCGGTCCCCTAAAGGAGCTGGGTTTCAAATACCGCACTTTGAGTAAGACAAGGGTTATTATGGAATCCAGTAGAATTGTAGCTTGGCGATATATATGTAAAAACTAAGGAAGTTTCGCAGTAATGGACATAAGATAATTTATTTAGACGAAACCTCGTACGATAGCCATGACGTATCGAGAGAGGTGGCAACCTTGCAGATAGGACTGCGAGAATGAGGGTCTGTGTTGTAAAACTATTAAGGGTTCGTCAAATGCAGAGGCCGACGTGCACACGCGTTAACTAAACAGACTTTATAATTAACTATTTCTGCAACAGTGTCCTTTGTGTAACATAAAACATGCTTTCTTAACAATAGCCTGTGAACACTATACAAAAATAAACTGTAGTTGAATGTAATACATCGGCTCAGCATTCACTTAATTATCTGGGCTCTGAAGTTATGTGCCGTCTGCGGTGCCGTATGTAGTAAAAGCGGGCGTTAAACACTACACATTTCATTTTTTGAAGTTATGTGTGGCACATATAAAATACATTATTAAGTTTGTTCCAACTCGGTTCTGAATCAATTTTGAATTAACTGAAAATGTGCAGTAGGTAACTGGCATTAAAACAACGAAAATCAGTCCAGAATTGGTTCTGAATATCCAACATGCTGTACCAGCATATTTGGGGACTAAATCAGAACCTTTCGAAACTTATGAAAACGGTTCTTACTCAGGATTAGGAACTGAAAATTCTTGACATGCGCAAATCATATAGCCTGCTGCACAAGTTCAGATTATTCAGAATCCTTTTGAATGTGATAAGAATCTCAATAATCAATTACATTCCAGAATATAGGAACAGAAGGATAAGAGGTAGTTAAAAGAAAGTACACTGTATCTGAGAGGAAATGTATTTTACTCAATTAAAGTATTTAAATATTTGTTTTTTTATAAAATATTATTTTATTAATCATGTGTTACTTATCATATTACACGAATATTCACTGTACAGATCATTTTTATTTTAAAATTCATATATTGTAAATAATTGTCAATATGCCAAAGTCGTGTAATATTTACCTCTAATCATACACACCGAGTTTGGTTATACACCGTGATGTTACTTAATCTTTGGATGTTACACAATACATGGGCGCACATAAGTTTTTCAGCACTACCATTATATAGCAGTGCTAATCCAACGATAATAAATCGAGTTTAGTAACATATTAACTCATTAAATGTATAACTTAAAGCTTAACGGTATCGTTCGGAAGCACAATAAGTTACCTTTAATCGGAATCCCGCAGAATTTCAACTCCTGATAAGCATTGTCATCACCCGATGCATATTCTCTGTCGCTGGAACTGCTAACGGCGGTGGCTATGTATTTCAACAACTAAATTATAGGCTGCATTGTTTTGAACAGCAATACGTTCGTAGTGCCAGTTATATAAATGCCTCTATATTTTGCCTATTCTATGTAAGCTCAATAATGTAGTGCATTCCAAAAATTCGATACCAAAATTTCAGTTCAAATGCATATTTTGAGATCTGAATAAATAAAAAAAGGTATTCTTAAAATTCTCTATGTATCTGTCTATCTGTGAACAGTATAACTTAAAAACGAAAACTCGGTTAAATACTGATCCAAATTTGGTACTTCAATTCAGCATCATCCAGGGGCGTAACACTATGATTTTCAGGAAAATGCCTCGCCCCAGACATGCAGAATGTTTTGATAATTTTGATTTTATGAAATAGTTCTAATGACTTTTATTAAAATACTACATATAGATTTTAGATATTTTTAGGACAAATGTAAATTATATCTTGAATCTTCTGGGAATTTTCTCATAAATAATTTTCATTCTGGGTGACTTTAATCGCAAGAGATGGACAATATGGTAGTACACAAAAGATGTAAGTGGATCTCGATGAAGTTATACATTTTTTCATGAAGTAAATAATTCCGAGTTATTCCTTGTTATTTGGAGAATTTTCCAATACTTACATCTTTTTCGAACGAGAAGTCATTATTTTCTTAATTTTTTTAAATTTAATAATACAGCATATTCCATTGCACAATATTTGCAATACTACATGCTATTCATTACACATACCTATATACTATATACAATTATCTACGAAATGATGTGCACAGAACATTGAGTCCATTATGAGTTCATTGATACTTGCGACCTTTGATGTTCACAATTCAGTGACCTTTTTGTCAATTATTTGGTTTTTACCGGTAGCTCAGTGTGTGTTAATTGTGTGTTGTAATTAATGTTTGTGTGTGTTCATTAAAAGCGCACGTATTTTGGAAGTTTCATTTTATCTTTAGCTTTCAATTCTGTTGTCTTCTGAAATTTTAGTATTAATTAGAATGTTGTTATCTAAATGTGCATTATTATCTGTAATAAACTGAAATCTATTGAGTGTGTAACATATTTGGGAAAGTGTATATGACCATATATATTGTAATTTACGTCCTCCAACGTTGTCATATCGGATGGTGAATGGAATGGGTGAAATGATGCTCAAATGAGTCCAGGGTCCACAGATCATCCCGATGGGTTGATCAGGAGTAATTAGCCATTGTCCTTGTTGACTGCAATTCGTTTTTTAAAATTGCCTCCAAGTGTTGGAGATCCCTGCATCTATATATCAGGTGCTTCACAGTCTGGGTCTCTTGAAGACAGGAAGGAATACATATCATCGGTTACAAAATGGAATCCCTTAAGATAGGATTTTGTTATTCCATGTTCAGTAACCATTTGTGCAACTGAAGCTGTCATTATGATCCTGCCTTAATCTCTGTGGAAACGTTGATAAAAGGGTCTATAATCTGTTCCCTTGTTCGTGCTCGTTCAATCCACTTGCCATTTTGCTAGTCCTTATTCTTTAATTTCTCAAATGATTGCGGTTTTGGGTACTTTTGTATAGAACGGTTCATTAATTTCTTCTCCTGCTACTACCTTGGCTAGCTTATCTGACATCTCATTACCGGCAATTCCCACATGGGCCTTTATCCATCCAAAATGTATTTTTTGTTGTAATTTACGTCCTCCAACGTTCAGTCATATCGGACTGGGCGAAATGATACTCAAATGAGCCCGGGGTACATGGAGCTTAGAGCTACCAGAAATTCGTCTTTCAGGATAAGTGAAAACCCCGGAAGAAACCTTATCCAGGTAAACCACCCTGATCGAGATTCGAACTCGGGACCTCTTGAACGTGAGGCAGACATGTACCATCTACGCTACTGAGGCGGACCTAAAAATTTATACTCACATCCTTGAGTCTCCGAGCCAAGTATTTTGATCCATTTTGATCCTGATCTCTTCGATCAAGAAGTTTGGTTTCGGTTGTTCCGAAGAAGCTCCAAAGTGATTCCACCGTCCATGTAAATTGCTACATTTTGCTCTTCTGGTTAGACGACTTGGCTCTCACCAAGGTGGCCCGAGTTCGATCACAGGCGAATGCAAAGTGAGATTTGTGATGGACAACACGGCGTTGGGACGGATTTTTTTCTCCGGGATCTGCGTTTTTCCCTGCCATCTCATTCTTCCGGTACCCCATCTTCACCTCATGTATCATCAGTGTCATCACCTGCGGTGCCGCATGTAGTAAAAGCGGGCGTTAAACACTGCACATTCATTTTGTACTCTTCTAGTGGGATATGCTGTTCATTGATTGCTTCAATAACTTTTAGTATCGCAAACTGTTCGGCCTCATTAATGGAACAGTTACTGTGGAGCCTGTTCTTTATGACGTGAACTATTACACCTTGTTTGTAAAACTATCTATAAAGAACAAGTCAAGCCCCTGCTCTGGGAAAAAAATCTACGATCGAATGAAATTTTATGAAAGATTAGTCCGGGAAAGTTTTGTTGACGACACTCTGGAAGGACGTGTTAAAAGGGCACATATTCCTTTTACAGATGTAAGCCCTGTTGAACTCTATCCCAAAGCAAACAGACAAAATCGTAGATCCATACAAATGATCCTTCTTGTATTTTACCAGTCTTTGTTCCAAAATTTTCCCTGAAAATCATGGTCACAGGTGGCACAACACGGTATGGGAAACAGAGTTGCACATTGTCCCACAAAATCAGACTTCCAATGGCGAACATTTTAGGCTATCAATTTTGTCAATATTCAAGAAGACTATGGGTTACCCCTCCCAGTTTCCCAAGGGCAATATGGGTGTTTTGATACAGGATGGAGCAACAGCTCATACCTCGAAGACAACCATGAAGGGAAAAAACACTTCCACAACGTTTGAACTGACTGGCCAGTAAATTCGCCTGATCTCAAAGTCACTGAGAACTTGTGGGGTAAACTTCAAGATAGTGAAACAGGGATCAATTAATCGCCAAATTTCAAGAAGAATGGGAAAGCATCGACCAGAACCCAAGAGTTTGGTGGAAAGTTTCGCCCAACGCATTATTGCATGCCATGCCAACAATGACAGACATGCAAAGTTCTAAATTTGGTATGTATTAGACATATACATGATGTTTATAATGCTGAAGAAATAAATTACCTACTTATTATTTAAATGATGTTATTTCTTAAAGATGGGTGGTTGCGTTGCTTCTTTGCAACTAGCGTATAATCTGTTTTACCAATGAATAGATACGTATGTAAAACACGACAGCCTTCGCCCATAATACAAGCACATTATTAAATGAAGAGCCTACGAGAAAAATGATGGATGTCACTTTTTGTCGAAAATGACCCGAGGGTGGCAATGCATAGCGTAAGATGAATAAAATACACCTGCAAGTTATATGGCTAGAATACTGATTGTCATGTGTAGTAATGGTAAAAAAAGTACCCATGAACGAAAACATTGCTGGATACCAGTTATGTAATAGGAAAAAGTGATGACTGTCATTCATACGGTATCTGTGCTTCATCCTTAACAACTTGTGATTGCGAACTCTGTTGGCAACCCTGCTGTTTTTATCAGTATTTTGTTTGGCATTATTTTGTGGATGAAATTTGTAAACTTTAGGTTCTTATAATTGCAGTGATGTTTCTTTATTGCTTATTTGCAAGAATGTTACTATGGAAAGTGTGGAAGATGAAGTGGATGACATTCAAAATTGTTCTAACACATAAGCCTTCTATGAAGAGAAAAAGCCATGACAGAATATCTGAGGCTATGAAGAAAATGCATTTATCATCTCATGAGGCTGGTCCAGACTGTATGTGTAAGAGATTACAATGTTTTGAAAGTGTGACATGATGAAGAGCTAACACATTTTTAAAAATTTAATGAAATAAAAAGTTATGATGAGCAGAATTCCTACTTATTTGGATTGATGTCTATAACCACAATAAAACTACCTAGGCCTAGACAAGATTCGTACCACATAAGGTTCCACGACAATGCTTATTCTTATAAAATTTGTGTCTCATATGGGGAAAAGATTACTGGATATCAGTATGTGTTAAAGCCTTTATTACTATTCATGATATCACGTTGCAAGGTACAGACTTTACAAAAATCACGAAGGACACTAGGTGCAGCACCAAAAGATATGCGTGGGAAGTGTGACCATCCACATAATAAGAAGGGTCCTAATGTGTTCGAAGCCGTCAAAGAGCACATTGCAACTTTCAGATGTAGGCTGTCACTTCAGCAGAATTGTAAGAAATTGTACCTCCCTGCAGAGTTGAATGTTAAAAAAGGGCATCAGATATACACAGGACAAGGACTTCCTGACGTATCGTATCAATATTATAGAAATGTATTCAGTTCCGATTTCAACATAAAATATGGTGTTTCTAGATGCGATACGTGTAGCACTTATGACAAATAGCAGAAATGTAAGTTATTACTGAGAGACTGAAGATTACTTCAAGTGAAGAAGAAAGACTGAAAATCCAAGGAGAAGGAATAAAACTGAGGTCAGAAAATGATGTTAACAAGGCAAGAGCAGAAATGTTCTACAGAAACAAGAAAGCCGCAAAAATCAGGAGTATGAAACACAATGATTATGAAGGTATTGTAATGGATTTTCAGAAAAATCTCAATATGCTAAATATATCTACAAATGATGTATAGTGTAGGTGCCAGTTATCTCTCTATTCCTTTAATATTCATGTTCTGTCTAATGGAGACTGTTTTCTACTGTTAGAATGAGTCGATTGGAGGAAAAGGTACTGACGAATTGCGCCTATGTTGCGCCTTTTTATATTCACAAAGTTAAAACAAGACGTTAAACTTCTTGAAATATTCTGTAGCGGATGTGTCAGCAAGAATAAAAATTATACTGTTTGCAGATTCTTACACCATGTCGTTAATTAGACAAGAACATTGAACTCAGTTAAAGTAACATGCTCCATTAGAGGTTACTCATATGTGGTATGCGAATATGGCTTTAATTAACAGTAAGACATTTGCTGAAATTCCTGAACATTTGGATGTTATTTTTCTGCAGCAAGAATGAAACCTTTCGCTTTGATGCACTTCTCAGGTCTTTGACCAGTTTTTTAAATTAACTCTATACAAGAAGAGGTGTCCTTTTGCCATTCGGCCAGTAAAAGAGCTTTTGTTTCAACGTGAGATTGGACCTTTTGTTCGATTTTGATGGTTTTACAAGGGTACATGGGACAGGGCATCAGTGTAGTAACCTCTTTGTTGCCCTTACCCCGATGAAGTTGAGAATACAGCTGCTGAGCTAAATGCTGGAAAATTCTCTATTCCTGATTATTTGTATAAAGGTAAGACTCACATTCACAACATTAGAAATATTTGACACTATCATTTTAATATGCATATTTAATATTAAACTTTCACTAAATGAAGGAAATTTGTGCAAATGTGAAGAATGAAATGCCCTTTAACTCGGTTGCAGCTCCTATCCTACTCTCTCTTGAAAAAATTTAGGGAGCTTCAATGCTTGATGCAATTCTGTCACCCAGCATGCCAGGGATTTCTACATGAAACTATCATTTTGTGAGACGGAAAAGCAAAGGGGAAGTGATAGGAATAAGCAAACTATTAAGTGCAGCAGTGAGAACTAGCAACATGACAGAATTTGTATAATTGCACTGTAATCTATATCTGCCATTCATTGTTGTTTCCGTTTATGGTGTATTTACAATTGAAACAATGGTCACCATATCAGAATAAACATTCTGAAATGTGTTTCAAATATGAGACATTATAATATCCCAACTACTATTTTAAGTGAACATAGTTTCACACTACATAGGTAAGCTTTGGTCACAAAGTGTTAAACTTGCAATTGCTTCTCCTGAAAAACTTATTCCAAATTACATCCATATTTATTTTTCCCGTTGGCTCTTAAAATGTCAGGAATATTAAGAGGTCCTAGTGCTACCGAAAGATGGCTTGTTTGGAACCACAGATGGAACAAACTACAGAACACCAAACTTGGTGAAACCGGTATATACGGCAAAGAATAAGTAAACAGTTTGGTTGATATCTCATAATTACTCTATGGGCAATGATTTGTAATGTTTTGAAATTCTATGGATTATTGTAAATGAACTTGGTAAATGCTTTGAGATGCAAGAAATGGAATTTATGGTGTTGTGATACTATGTATGATATCGATATAGTTTATATAGATTTTGCACCGGGTTTCTTACCTTCAAGAGAACTATAGTTGTATAATACCTACCTAAATATCATATGTAAGAATTACATATGTGTGAAGTACAGGACGTAGCAAAAGTGTCTTCCTTTTGAAGTTTGTGAGCAGTATTTATTAACGTCATAGTAGAATTATTTATACTACTTTGCGCGGATTTTAATTTAAAATGTCTGACTCAGAAGGAAGCAATTTTTCTGACAATGAGAGTGAAAGGGGCAGCAATCAGCAGTCTGATAGCGAAGTTGAGGTAAGACACATGTATTAAGATCGTATATGAGGTCTGGGCTTCAGTATAATATAAATAGATGATTACGAATTTCAATGAAGCATATCAAGCCTGTCATGTCAATACAAAGAAAGGGAAATATGATTGTATCTGATTAAGGTATGCCACGTACTCCATTCACAATTTTCATTGTTTTATCTTGTAGCACTTCGGTTATTAGAAGCCCTCCTCAAGCTAAAATGTAGGTTAGTGGGCAGAGTCTGGCCTAGGCGGCTGTTTTCAGTAGTGCATCTCTCAAATCTGCAGTAACATCAATTAATATCAATATATCGTCAATTAAGATATATGCAACAGAATTGCTTTGGGAACATTTCTCAATAAACAAACTAGCCTAGATTCTATTCTTACAAAATAGCAAAATTCTTCGTTCTTAATGCAGAAAAAGCTGTTGTGCTATTTTGTAAGTGAATCATGATGCATTATATAAGGGTATAAGTTGGCCGTCGTCTTCTACGAAAATAGAGGGTGGCTGGAGCGTTGCCAATCGTGAAAAGATGCATGCGCTGGAAGTACCAATACTGTGTAACAAAACTAGTCATAAGGAAAATTCTTTCATTGTTAAAGTGAAAAAATACATATCATTTCATACCCAATGAATATGCTTTAATTTGAGAATGAACACACTTATACACATTTAAGGTTCAAAAATGGAACAGCTTCTCCTGCAGGCACACAAAATGGGAAATAGATGGGACTTTGACGATGCATACAATATTACAAGAAGGAACTGGCTACATTGTCATTTTTTTTGAGGCACAACCCACACTTTATAGTGTTACTTTAGTGCAATAAATTAGTATTGAAAAATCCAATGAACACTTGTAACATGAATGGCATAAAGGTAGCACATTATTACACAGAAACAATGGCTCCATTGTTGTCATTGTCTTTGAGCCACAAAACACACATTGTTGAATTATTTTACTACAATGAAGATCATAATGGAAATCTAGTAATGTCACTTAAGAAATATGCACCTTAAAATGTATGTAACACCCTTAATCCAGGAATGATGAGTGATGAAGTGCTTCCTTTCCTTTTTGCATGCCTGTATTTGATTTTAGTATGGTTGATTTTAGTATGGTGGTAAGGGTTGTTTGAAATGGCCTTTTGCAGTTCCTGTTTATCCTTAAGAGACCATTTTAAGGAAACTTTCTGATTAAAAAATAGCACAATAAGCCACTCATTCCTTCATTATTAGCAACAAAGACGAAGAAAGAAAGTTCAACAGTTTCCATAATGCTATATCTGTGAACTTACATATACTTTTTATTAATGATTTTCCTGCATATTAAGGATAAAGGTAGTAGAAGGTGGAAGACAGACATAAAAATCAAATGCCTAAAAAGAAAAAAAAATGGAGGAGTACTTGCGAAAGCTCTCCTCACTGGCTAAAATTATGTAAAGAGATAAGAACACAGGTTTTTAAAATTTTTTTTTCATTTCATTTTATTTTATCTGTATGCTTAATTTACATAGGATACGTCACAATACATTATATACATTACATTTTGCAATATCATTACGTATGGTTTTACAGTTTTAATTATGACACACAAACACATACACACAATATATTTACACACTATGTTTAGTACTGTGCTTGAATTCTTCAATGCTTTAGAATGCATTTTCTATTAAAAGTTTTTTTAATGCTTTTAAGCACATCTTTCTTTGTTCTATCTTTTATTTCTTTTGGTAGTGTGTTGTAAAGTTCTCTTCCTGTACTTTCAATTGAACAATTAGTGTTCCCCTGAGTGCATTTCTATAATAATCATGCTTATTTCTTACATTATAGGTATGTATATTACTATTTTTACTATTTGTTCATTTTGTAGCACATGCTTTATGCTTTCATATATGTATATACATGGGACAGTTAGACTATTGTATATTTTGTATATTTCTCTACAAGTGTGTTTTCTATTAATATCCTGATTATTCTCATTGCCTTCTTTTGTAATTTAAATATTTTTAATATCTCCTTAGCTGCAATATTTCCCCATAGAGTTATTCCATACTTAATATGTGAATATATGTGAGCATAATACACCTGCTTCAGAGATGCGTATCCTTATAATATATTTAGGCATTTAAATATGATATTTTGTCAAGATTTTAATATGTATTGCAGACTGAGGAATTGAGCCAAGATACCAAAATATTGAACAAAATTACATAATTTTGTGTAAACAACATAAGGAATACTGCGTGGAAAATGTGGATCTCTTGAAAACACACAATTATAAATACTGTGTGTTGCATTAGCTATTTTGAGGATATCCATTGCTTTAGTTTTGAATTCTTCCAAGTTTTGTCACTTTCTGAAGTGTATGGAATAATTTCAAGACCAAGTTATAATTTATAGGAGCTGTATGTAAATAAACAATAATGGCTACAGAAAGGATATGAATGTAACACATCCATTTTTACATTTTTATCAAGTTTTAATAAGTAGTAGAAATATTCCATTCTATCCAAACATTTGTGGACATTCTTTACTAAAGGGGGCCAAAGTCTTCTGTCTGCTGTCTTTTTCTGTATTTTAAACTATCAGCATGCCCCATTGCACTTGTAATATTACATGCTCTAAGGAACTTTTCTTGTTATTTATTACATAATGTTATTTTAGGTGATGCAATATCATAATATCTGTATTTCCACATCAGATTTGTTTTTAGCATCTTGTCCTAGAACTAGTTATACATTACTTGTTATCAGTATTTTCTATATATGGTTGAACCTGATTTATGCGTACAAAAAGGGCAAGAGGAAAGATTACTAATAACTCAGAATAACTTACAATTGAGGTTTTGATAATGCATCATTTTCTAAAGTAATGCAGTGGGCCTGCATGTGTAAAACTTTACAAACAAAAAAGATATGTATGAATTTGATATTTGATATTTATTTGTACAGTATCCATAACATATTCAGTACAATAGAATTTAACATAGAACATGCTGTATTATACCTCCTGTACAAATACATAAAGTTGCTGACCCTAAGATTTACTCGCTGACTCAGGTCCCCTGGCTATAAGCCTTTGGTTTTCCTGAGCAGCTTGGTGTCATTTCTTTATGACCTTTGCTTGTTTTATCCTAATCCACTTTTCTCATAACCTATATAAGAAATCCCTATACATCTATATTTCTTTTCTCCCACCCCGTTAACATGAGTACCGCCAATGTCTCTTTACTTACACTGTCCCATTTCTTATCCCATATTTTTCTCCTGCAATTAGCTAACTTCTTACATTCTATCAGGTAATGAACAGTGCTCTCTTCATCCCCACAAAATTCATATATCCCTGCCTCATTACTTCTCAACCCTTTTAAGTATAATATTCCTACACTCATCCATGCTATGCCTTCTCTTCCAGTTTTGTCTCATTGATCTATATAAGAAACTCCTCTAACATCAACTTGAAGTTCATGCAGACCTGCATGCGAGTGTCCTATTGTTCGGGAATCAACAGTCTTGGAACCCATCGCGCACAAACACGTCTCGTGTATTGTTTCTGTCACCAACGTGTGGGTTGAACCCAATGAAATGTTCAGTATTTCTTAAGGTAATTTGTTGATCCTCTCTCACAAAGGCAGCAGCAGTGTTGATGCTTTCTTCCGTAAGAGCAGTAACTGGAGCACCGGGTCCACCTTCCTTTGAAATTGATTGTCTCCCCTCTTTAAACATTTATATCATTCATTTCAGTATTTTTTAAGGTAATTTGTCGATCCTCTCTCACAAAGGCAGCAGCAGTGTTGATGTTTTCTTCCGTAAGAGCAGTAACTGGAGCACCGGGTCCACCTTCCTTTGAAATTGATTGTCTCCCCTCTTTAAACATTTTAAACCATCTTTGGGCTGTGCTGTAGGGAAGAACAGACTCTCCATAGGCCTCCTGTAACATTGTATAGGCCTCAACTGAAGATTTGTTTAGACGAAAGCAGAATTCCAAAGCCGCATATTTTCCTTGCGTGTTATCTCCATTGCAGCGGTAGGCGATACTGAACATGTCTGAACTTGCCTGGTTCTCACAACAATGAAACTACTACGGCATGTTTGTTTCACATTAAGCTAACAGAATATTATAACATTGAATATTAGTGCGAAAAATTATGGCCGTAAAAAAATTATGATCATTCTCTATTGAACAGCCCTTGTACATTCAAAGGGAGCTACATTTTGGAGAGTAACTTCTGTAATGGTAGATGAATTCCCTTGTACTACTAGGTTTGGAAAACTATACATTATATATATATATATATATATATATATATATATATATATATATATATACTAGGACCTTTTACATTACGTGTTACCATATTTTCAATTACAGTCAAACAATTTATCACATTTATCAAAGAGTTGTGTTCTTTGTTTTAAACAGGAGGCAAGATCTGAAGCAGGATCAGAAGAGGAACGAGGATCTGCCCGTTCAAAATCTAGATCAAGATCTAGATCACAATCAGGATCTCCATCACGATCACATTCTCGTTCTCGTTCCCGTTCTCGGTCTAGATCTGGTTCTGAGGCTGAGGAAGAGCAAGGTTCAGACAATAGGGAAGATGAGGCAGAAGAAGCAAAGCCTGGTGAAGAAGAGGATGAGGAGCAAGAAGATGAACAAGAACCTGAAGGGGAAGATTTGAATTCTGAAGAGGAGGAAGACGAAGATGTATGTAACAATGTTTACTTAGTTAATTTTGCACTAGTACCTAAGAAAAAGAACCATTTGTCTGGTCATTAGTTATTGCTTCCATGTCATTATTGAACATTTCTCTTTAAACCTAGCATATGGGATACACTGAATCCATTGATGAGATGTTACAATAAAATATAATAATTTGCTATAAACTTCACTTAGGATTAAATTTAGTATGGAGGGTATTTGACACCAAAACCTGTGGTTTAATGTATCTAAGCCCCAAGTGGAGCATTCTCGGAAGGAAGGATGAGGCAAGAGGAGACCGAGGGCGACCGACCCAAGGTGCTCAGACACCCGCCGACACTTCATATCCTGAAAGCAACCACCAGATGAGAGATGATGTGAAATGATAATGGAGATAAAACGGAGGTACAGGAAATTTGGGGGATGTAATTATCCTACCCAGCATTTGTTTGGCAACCCAGAAAAACCAGGTCAGGTAGGTCGGCCATGGAAATCAAACCCAGGCCTCCTGAATGTGGGCCACTGCCTGAGCCATCCTGCTCAGTACAAACTTCACTTATCTTTTTAAGAAATTCATAAATTCTGCACAGAACTTAAGAAAATAGTTCTGCAAAAATCTTTTGCATCTTCATCATTAATGAATAATTAACCCATTTGCATCGTATGAAAAGCAGCACTCACATGATGTTTTGTGGCATTTAAATCATATGATAAGCTCAGCTCACACATCCGCACTGTTGCAAATAAGTGCATGGAGTTCAAACTGTAGGCAACAGATGGCTCTAAAGTATATTCTACTTAACTTATTCGACTTACCAAGACACTTGATATATGTTTTTTGCATGTATTTCATGTAGTGTTTTCCCACTGCTCATCTTGGTAGTGTAGATGGTAGCGAGTCTGCCTCATGTTCAAGAGGTCCCGAGTTCGAATCTCAGTCAGGGTGAGTTATCTGGATAAGGTTTTTTCCAGGGTTTTCCCTTATCCTGAGAGACGAATGTTGGGTAACTCTAAGCTCTAGGACCCTGGGCTCATTTGAGCATCATTTCACCCATTTCATTCATCATCTGATATAACAACATTGAAGGACGTAAACTAACAAAACAAGAAAAACGAAGATTTTAGTTAATTGATGGAAATTCATCATTTCTTCACACTAGCCATATATAGGCTAAGGTTTTTGATAGAGTCAACATGAAAAATTCAATTCCATGGCTGGGATTTGAGCCATGGATCTCCTGGTTTTTGTCCCATTGAGCTACCATGGCCAACGTGCCGTCATGACATTAAATTCTCCATTCAACTAGTATATTTCCCCAGTAGACTACTAGGGGCTCTTGCATTCAAGATACACCGTTTGTGGCGACTTATTATCGTAAGTACTTCAGTCCCAGGCTTCATCATTGAACTCTTGTTATTTTAGTTAATTGATGGAAATTAATCATTTCTTCATACTAGCCATATATAGGCCAAGGTTTCTGCTAGGTAGAGTCAACATGAAAAATTCAGTGCCATGGCCGGGATTTGACCAGGAGATCCGTGGTCCAAATTTGTACATGTATCTTTACTGGTTGATTTTATAGATTATTTTAACATTATTATGCTCACATTGCCACTGGTAGGGTATTTAAATCTGATTCCTCAGAAACTAGTAGGGTATTTAAATATGGGTTAATCATAGAGTGAGTGAAAGTGCAAGATTTTTGCAAAATTGTCTCTTAACTTCTGTGAAGAATTTATCAATTTCTTAAAAAGATAAGTTTGTAGCAAATTATTATATTATAATATTCGTATTACTTCACTGTTATTAGCTTCTGTTTTTAATATTGTACTTGTCCATAAATATTGTTTTAGGAATATGATGAAGAGGAGGACGAGGAGGAAGATGACAGACCCCGAAAGAAAAAGAAAAAGGATAGGTTTGGTGGCTTCATCATTGATGAGGCTGAAGTTGATGATGAAGTTGAAGATGAAGATGAGTGGGAGGAAGGTGCCCAAGAAATTGGAATTGTTGGTAATGAATTTGATGAACATGGGCCCACAGCTCGTGAGATTGAAGGTAGACGACGAGGCACCAGTCTGTGGGAGTAAGTATATGCTTGTTTGTGTAAGAAATTTAAAATAAAAATGAGGCATTGAAGAAGAAATTGACTTCAGTTAAAAATCTAAGAAATTAAGATAATTTTCAGCAGAACATGAAAGAATGGGTGACGGTAGTCCAGTTTTCTGATGTAAGGAGAATGTCTTTTAACCTGAAAAGTCCAAGTTTGAATCTGGATTTGACTATTTGGAAAATATTTTTGAAGTGTTAAGATAAATATTGACCTCAGGCTAACTTAACGATAATTTCACTCATTTCTGCAGACTTATCGTTTTAAAGGTACAAAGTTATATAATTGAAGAGGTTTGTGAAAATCATCAGAAGGCATGCTATCTGAAAAAATAGAGATTCAAAATTGGGAAAATAATATTCGAAATTCAAAATTATTCAAAATAGTAATTCATCAGACAGATCTTTTACTTGATTTTCTGAGGTAAAATATGTCTTGATAAAACTCCATGTTTCATTTCATTATTTTTTTCAGCAAATAAGCTGGACAGAATTTAATTGCTTTACTGATCTTCTAGTGTGATGAATTAGGATAAATGTTCTTTTAATTACTTGACTGTAAATGCTCAGAAATTTTAAATAAATATTGCAAAATTTATGCAACAAAAGTACAGGATTATTTAAAAGCCATGTTATAAAAGTAAAGCTATTTTATTTATTACTTGAATGACATTTACAAACAAAACTACTATGAAGTAATGGGACACATAAGCTTGTATGGAGTTAGAACACTGGGAAGGTACGAAATAGTTTTAAAGCTGCTAATATACTGACAGACCCAAAAATGTAGGAACCTGCTGTGCAGTGTTTTGCCTGTCTGGTACCTTGATGCTAATATAGAAAGGCACGGTTGAAACCATGGAACATTTTTAAAACTACTTTTGAAAGTATCAAAATTTAACTGTATTGGAACACCACAGTGAAGTGAAACAATTATTAAATTAATAAACTTCGAAATCCCGCCAGAAGACAACCCCACATTTAAATTCATCACAAAATCAACAGATGGCAGCAGCAACTCCAGAACTACCCACACCAATCGATCAAGCTTTAGTCGCATTAGAGCCGATGATGCGAACAATAGTTCGCAAAACATGTCCTCAATATATGTACGTCAGTGAAGCTAATGTGTAATAAATACGATTCATCTATAATTTAATACTTTTGAAGGCTTTGCTTACCCATGTTATTAAAGGAGAAGCTGAAACTGACCACTACCGTTGTCCATACATGTTTGGAATCTGTATAGGAAACTATCCTTCATTCGCCGTAGTTCACATTAAGTGCTGGCAATTTTCTGGCGGATATTTTGTTTTAATCCTTCCAGTGTGTATGGGTTTGTCTTCTACACTTTATGCTTTGTTACCCCAGAGATAGAACTCGCAGGGGACTGAGGGACACAAATCTACTAAAACACATTTTCAGTTGTTCTCATCGAAAGATTGGCTGTATGAGCTGTTGCAGAGTTTTGTTGAAAAAAGGTTAACTCATGCTCCCTGTCTGTTAATTCTCAAATAAAAAAAAGGGGGGGGGGACAAAATTGTACTCATGTATGTACAAGGGTCAAGTGTTGACTAAAAAAAATATTGGGCCTATAACTCTTTCTCCGTTAATGGAAAAATGTAGGCAGATGGCTTTTAGTTTTAAAAATTGTACTATTTTATATTATATTAAATGTTGACACAAAACTGATGCTTGTATAGGAGAAACAGTTCATCAAAGTTTGCAAGAAATAAATGTGGTTGACATTACACTAAAGTGAACTACTGCCAACCTTACAATAGAAATGAAATGATTATTTCCAAGGCAGTTGTTATATCCTATGGAAATAGGACAAGCATTTTCATATAGATACTTAACTAATTTTCAGTTTAAGAAATTTGTAACTTCAAATAGATTCTGTAATGATTCATCAAAGTTACAAAAGTTATGTAAGTAATATTTTCAATGTGAGTCATTTATCAGTTAATATATGGTATAAAGGAAGAATGCAATATACCATTTTGTATAATGCAAAATTGTTCAGTGGAAACAAAAATTAGAAAATGTGAAACATATTTGTAATCTCTGTTGGCTAAAACTGCTCCAAATAAATGCACATGTGTAACACAACAGTGTCTACACAATTAAGCGTTCCTTATTTTAGACTAAATAGTTTATACCTTCCTGAAGACAATCCTATGTTGCCAACATAATAGCTGCAATTAACACTAACTCCAGCAGTGGCTTTTTTAACTGCATATTTTAGAAGTAGTTGATGGTATTTGTGTCAAATGAATGAGGTGAATGTCACATAAATAATCAGAGAGAACTATAAATGTGTAAATATATCTGATTAGGCTTTTGGTGAATTCCAATAGCTTGTGTTCTCTGTATACCATAGTACAACACATTTTTTTTTTTTAAATGTACCCTAATTTGATAAGAAATATTTAATTTAAAATTGTATTGTAACGCTTTTCTATTTTAAATTTGGCAACTCTACAGAAGCAAGTCTGTATCTAACTATACTTAACATGGAGAGGAAATAAAATAGTAAAACATAGTATACATGCATAGTATATTTGAATAAGATAGTAACAGTGATGTGAATTTAAATTTGTGGAAAAATTGAGTTTGTTTTTGAAACATTTATCAGTTTTGTGCCTTGACTGGTTTCAAGAGCTCTTTGCCCTCATTGTCAGAAGTGATTGCTCTTGTTGGTGGTGTGAGGTGATTGTGGTGACAAAGTTGGAGTGTTAGTGAATTGCATAGTGAAGTCATTTTCCCCTAAATATCCAAATCTTTTGTATATTTTGTAAGTATTAGTGGTTAAAGCTTAGAAAATACACAACAGATTTTTATACTTGTATAAAGATTTTAACTACAAAATACAAAACCATTTAATTAATTTTGAATTGCTACCACTAAATCCAGTATCATTCCAACTCTAGATGTCAGCACAAACAATTCCACATCATGTATTACCACCATTAGCTAGTCATCCACTTCTGATAGTGAGGAAAGTAGCTCTTGAAACCACTCAGAATGTATAATGATATAAGTGTTTCAGTTCCAACTCAATTTTTCTGTAAAGGGGAATATGCGGTTGTTCTCATTAGAAGCAATTACATCTAAGATAGGTATTAAGTATCTATATGAAGTTTTTAACCAGAAGAGAGTATTAATTATTGAAAAAGTGATACATATTTACGGCATCTTGATTTTTACTCTTATGACCATTAGTTCAGCTAGATGTCTAAATGTAAAAAACTTATGCCCAATTTCACCAACACATGTTAAGATTTAACATAAGTTTAGCAATAGTTATAACAAAAATTGCATTTCACCAACCAGTGTTAGCTTAACACTCGTGTTAAATCTCTTGTTAAACTAACAAGCCAAATTTCTGTTGTTAAGTCCTTAACAATTGTAAATAATCAAGATGGCAGGCATGAACGCAGCTGTTGATGTCAATTTGCTACATTATGGGTTTTTTGTTTATGATTTTGTTTACTCGCCATTGTTTCAGCTGTGCACAGATGAAAATGAAAACACAAGCGCATTGCAGTACATTCAGAAAATAATACGACTCATCCATAGCCTTCTATAGCTGTAATATTTACAAGTCTCTTGGCGTTAACACATGTTTGTTATTTTCAGATAACAGGTTGGTAGAATGCAAGAAATTTAACAGCTTTGTTAGCGCTGTTACAAATGTTACGTTACATTTGTTAACGTCAATTTTAACGTCTGTTGGTGGAATCAGGCATTAGTCTTTGTAAAGTATATGCAGTAAAAGAATTCTGTGTAAACAATTATTAATTGGTTAAGTAATTTATGTATTTGTCTTTATTTAATTTCTTTTTAAAGAAGATAAACATGAACAAAATGTCTGTTCACAGCTCTCAGAAAGAAGATGAGATTGAAGAGTATCTGAGAAAGAAATATGCTGATGAATCAGTGGCAGCCAGACATTTTGGAGATGGAGGTGAAGAGATGTCTGATGAGATCACTCAACAAACTCTTCTGCCTGGTGTCAAGTAAGTGTTTTGATTAATATCATGTTTTTAAACATTTTTACTTTTTAGCTAATTCATATGTACCTTGTAAATATATGAATGAATGCATGAAACCTTTAGTAAAACTTGAGCTTTAATGTTCTTAAAAAAGTAGTATATTTATTATCTTATTGATACAGTAAAGCTCCACTTAACTGAATTAACAGATATGCATTTTTTGGGGGTAATCAATCATTACGAATTTAAGGAGTGAAGGGAAGAAATTAATTTTGTTTCAAATGCATGTAATGTTTAATAAAAAATGACTGTTTACAGTATTAAAATATATATTGCACTATTTGCAATGATAATTTCATAAAATTAGTAATTTTTTTCTGAACTTTCTTGTAATTTTTGTGAGCAGCTGTATTATGGCACCTTTTTGTAAGCATTGTATATATAGGTATTGGTTCACTGATTTATTTTCCAAATTCAAGACAACCCAAAAACATATACGAGGATAATCCCAAAACTAAGGTCTCCAAAGCGCTGGGGTTGCAGGGAAACTGTTTACATTGATGTTGGACATACTGCTTCTTTCCTTCCTGCCTCCACTTTCTACAGACTCCAGACACTTTCTACAGACCGCTGGGGCTCACAGTCTTGACTTGGCAGCCAGTTGTAATGGAGCTCCTGTTAGCGACTACCGCCAGTTGCAGAGTTTGCACAGTTATTCAATTTTTGAGTGCAAAACCAATTGCCCCTAAACCAATTGAAATTCATCGACAGTTGGTGGAAGTGTATGGAGAGTCTTGTATGGATGTCTAAAATGTCCACAAGTGGTGCAGAGTGTTTGCACATGGTCGCATGGAAATGCACGACGAGGAAAGAAGCGGAAGACCATCAATTCCCTACAAAACAATTGTAAAGGTTGAACATATCGTGCTTCAAGATCAGCGCATTGCTCTTGATGAGCTGTGCATTGTTGTTCCTGAGATTTCTCGAAGCACCATTTACAGGACTTTGACTGAAGAGTTGAAATTTCGGAAGTTGTGTGCCAGATGGGTCCCAAGAATGCTGACATCACAAAAGGCAATGCACTGAAAGTTCCTGGCAATTTCTTCAATGCTATGCTGATGAAAAGGACAACCTTTTGGATTCAGTAGTCACAGGTGATGAAACTTGGGCTTTCCAAGTTAACTATCACTTATTTAACAAATTGAAGGAACACGTGGCTGGAAGGCACTTTAGTGATGATGAGGTGAAAGACGAGGTCCAACGCTTCTTCAAGAGCATGGTGGTGGACTGGTATAACATGGGCACACAAAAACTGCCACAACATTTACAAAAATGCATTGATCGAAATGCTGTTTATGTGGAAAAATATAAAACTGTACAAGCTGAAATTCTATGTACCATTTGTGAAAATAAATGCTTATTTAAATTCAAAAAAAAATTGGAGACCTTACTTTTGGGATTACCCTCATAATTTTGTATTATTTGATAGTGCCATAAATATTTCTTCTGAAAATACAAATATGTAGTCTTTCTTACTTCTAATGAGTTTGAATCCCTCATATGATGTCAATTTTAGTTTTTGTTCAAAGCATATTACAACATGTTTTCTTTTCACTAGCATCTTAAATACAAATAAATCACATAACAATATTTTGTTAGTGATGCTGTCAATTATCAGGATCATATCAGTGTCACCAGTATGCCATGATATTGTCTCATAGAAATTCTTTAACATGTTAGTAAATCTACTGACATTGGGCTGTTCCTTTTAGGATACTTCAAATCCATTGGCATGAGCCAGGTGTGAACCCTTAGTCTTGGAGGATAAACTACACCCTAAACCAAGTATTTGTATTGGAATTCTGGGTTGGTGCAAAAAATCATTGTGAATTGCTGTAGCAATGTGGCCAGTGTAACTTGAGCATCCCAAATCTTTTCCTTCATTCTTGCTTACTTTATTTTCCTCTTCCTCCATTGTTTTGGTTGTCTGCTTGTTAAGTGTAGTTCATTTAAGCAGGGTTTTACTGTAGTTTACTTTTTCAAGGTATTAAATGGTTCCATCTTCATCATCATCATCATCATCATCATCATCATCATCATCATCATCATCATCATCATCATCATCATCATCATCATCATCATCACCGCCACCACCACATTATTATTATTTACCAAAAAAACTAATATACTAATCGTTTTTATATATTGTGTGAGATATGCACTTGGTTTTTCTTTTCTGTTTAATACCATAAAAATTATGCATGCTTTTTTACAATTTTGATTTACATTTGTCGAATCAGAGGATATAATAATGTCAGTGTATTGTCCTGTAAGTGCATATACCCAAAGATTATGCAGTGTATTTAAAACTTGCTATGTCAATCATTTCTGAATGCCCCTCATTATTTGGAGTGTTTGCAATGAATAGCTGGTAATCATCTTTGTTATGTGCAGAGATCCAAACTTATGGATGGTCAAATGTCGCATAGGAGAGGAAAAAGCAACGGTATTGCATATGATGCGTAAATTTATTGCGTATCAGTTTACTAATGAACCACTTCAGATCAAGTCAGTGGTAGCACCTGAAGGTGTGAAAGGATATATTTATATTGAAGCTTATAAGCAACCTCATGTGAAGCAAGCAATACAGAATGTGAGCAATCTTCGTATGGGACAATGGACACAGCAGGTGAGTAATGCAGTCACTGTATATGTTGAAAATCCTGGAGAAAAATGCTTGGATTTAAAAATATATCAAATATTGCATTTACATCTCTGTTAATGGAGTACTTTTGTTAATATCTTTATTACTTTTAATTTTATGAAAAAAAAGTTAATGGCCATATGCTCAAGTTTATTTATGCTTTGTAAAACAGATGGTGCCAATAAAAGAAATGACAGATGTGTTGAGAGTAGTGAAGGAACAGACAGGATTGAAGCCAAAACAGTGGGTCCGACTTAAACGAGGCCTTTATAAGGATGACATTGCTCAGGTTGATTATGTTGATCTGGCCCAGAATCAAGTGCATTTGAAGCTTCTTCCTCGTATTGACTACACAAGACTGCGTGGTGCCCTACGGACTTCACAGTCAGTAAGTATTTTTGTGACTGCTAATTTACTGTTTATTGAAGCTTATCTTGTAGACCATAGAGCATACACCTCAGGTAACACAAATTTAAGAGCCATTTACACTGAAAATTAGATATAAGTGTAGGAACTTGTTTCTTTATAGTTTAATCCATGCTTCACATTGGCTGACATTGCCATGAACTTATGATGTGGACGTAAAAGTTTGCAAGTTTCATTTTTATGTCTGTATAAAAAGAAAAATATGACACTAGCAAATCGAAGAGTTATTTTCTATACACTTCATCATATGATCATTCTGTCATCTCACATTAATGTTCCATTACTCTATGTTGGGGGTTGCACGGTAGCCTAGTGATTACGGCACTAGACTGCAAGCCAGTAGGTCACAGGTTTGATTCCCGACGGTACCATTGGAATTTATTCCCTGCTATAATCCTTCTTCTCACTCAGCCTGTAACAGAAATGAGTACCAAGGTAATTCTTGGGGGTGAAGGCAGTTGCTTCATGGGACTGACAACCTCACAGGCGTTGTATGCCAATGTCTATATAGATTGGTGCTGTAATCACCTGTCACCCCAACATAGGCCACCTATGGTCTCTCATGGGGTACCTTTACCTTTTTATACCTATTATGTTGACTTGTTAACTGTCATTTTAAGTTAATCAGCCAAGAATCATTGGGATATCTAAAAAATTGCAACAAAGCAAGTTGTGACATTGCTTTTTTTTTTTTTTTTTTTTTAAGCTTAACATCATTTAGCTAGATAGCTATTTTTTAACTCTATTTCAAGTAGAAATAAATGTATTTTTCCACAAGCACATGATAGCATGACGTGGAAAAATTGACAGGAACTTTGTGCCCATGAGAGAAAATTTCTCCATATGGCATGCGAATATATACATTCACTTTTAAACATTGTATCTTATTCCCTATATTTTGCTTTACATCCTGAACTTCTAACATATAGTATTAAGAATAGACAAATAAAACTGGAACCTGAAGCTGAAGAGTAGGACAGCTCTACTTTTCTATTATTGCACTTGTGATTAAAGATACTGGATCAAACTTTTATAACCGTGGGTTTGAAAAATCATTCATTTAATGACTAATATCAGTATATCACTTTTACTTCGAGCTTTTATGAGTTGATGAAATGTGAAAATGATGGGTACTATAGTTAAGAAAATACTCAGAGAACAAATGCAGTATTAACAATCCAAGCAACAATTCTATATCACTTCCAGTAGAGTTGAATTATTGCTAAATAAAAGCTGACCATTGGGGAATCCTTATTCCACCCATTATTTATTGGAGGTTTCCAAAGGATGTGATCTATAGCCTCCCATGAAGAGTGATGGTGATGAAACGAGAGAGCTTCTAACTTTTACTTGAACTCTGAACCATATTGGGCCTTAGGATATTCCAGAGTTAGTCATAGTGAAGACTTGGATAGGGCTGACTTAAAACTCCAAAAGCTGGGAACCAAACGTGAACTATAAGAATGATAGCAGCAAATGAAAACACTTGAGTTATCCCAAACACCAAAATTTTCCAATATCAAAAAGCCTGTAGTGTTGTATAAAGCAGATGCATGCATGAAGGTATTGGGGTAGCTGGTTACTACCAGCAGGTCAGCACTGGAGAAATCAGTTATTTGTGGTTATTACATTCCAGCAGCTGAAAGACCTGACTGTACTTCGAGGAGCAGGCAATGGCTGGTCATAGTTGCTTCCAATTAAATAATTCCATCTAATCTTTAGGATTAAATTCTTTACTTTTCAATAAGCAGAGAGTTGAAGAGGCTTCAATTATTTAGAAATATGTAAACGCTAGGTCAGTTGTTCCTTTCCACTAAGTGTAATTAAAACATCTGAAGCATAAAAATTGAACCTAGTATTGAAGCAAAGTTATAGACACTGTCTCAACACTTTCGCTTTTTAAAATAGAAATACTTTTTGAAAATCATTGCCACAAAATACAAGCATAAACTTGAAAATACTGAACATTCATAAGTTCTTATAAAAAGAATGAGAAGAACTTAAATATGCTTAAAACATTACTTTCCATCGTAACATATACACAGGTTTCTGTTTACGATAATTCACGTGATGTGTTAATTTTATGGCAAAGATACGTAAGAGCTACTGGACAGAAACCAGTAGATCTGTGGTTCAGATCCTGGCCGTGGCATTGAATTTTTTCATGTTGACTCTATCAAACCAATATCTTAGTCTGTATACGGCTAGTGTGAAGAAATGAATAATTTCCATCAATTTAACTTAAATAAGAAGAGTTAAATGATGAAGCCTGGGACTCAAGTGCTTATGATAGTAAGTCGCCACAAATTGTGTATCTTGGATGCGAGAGCCCCTAGTGGCTTACCGGGGAAATATATGAGTCAGTTGGAGAATTTAATGTCATGATGGCAAATTGGCCATGGTAGCTCAATGGGTAAGAGCGACTGGACGGAAACCAGTAGTTATGCGGTTCAAATCCTGGCTGTGGTATTGAATGTTTTAACGTCGACTATCAAACCAATACCTTAGTCTGTATACAGCTAGTGTGAAGAAATGAATAATTTCCATCATTTAACTTAAATAATAAGAGTTAAATGATGAGCCTGGGACTCAAGTACATACGATAGTTAGTCACCACAAACAGTGTATCTCAGATGCGAGGACCCCTAGTGGTTTACCGGGGAAATATACGAGTCAAATGGAGAATTTAATGTCATGACAGCGAGTTGGTCATGGTAGCTGAATGGGTAAGAGCAACTGGACGGAAACCAGTAGATCCGTGGTTAAATGCCATGGCATTTAATTTTTTCATGTTGACTCTATCAAACCAATACCTTAGTCTGTATATGGCTAGTGTGAAGAAATGAATAATTTCCAACAATTAACTTAAATACAAAGATGCATGTTGCTCATGGTTAACGATTAAGGATTTAGCATTTGAAATTTCATACTTGCCACGTCATTAGGTTTTTAAATCTATCATCATAAATTTAATTGGACATTTTTTTGAAAAAGCAAGTTGGAATTAACATGTGAAGTAATGCAATAATTAAAAATGATAAAATAATTACGTAAAAAATGAAGCTAGCTACAGTGAAGCAATAAATATTACACAAATACAACTATTTGCAACAAAAACTTCACTTATCGTAAGAAAATGATGTAAATGTTTCTTATTAATTGATGAGATCGATTTCACAAACATTTGTTCACATCCTCAGTCAACATACTTCGTCGTCAAGGATACTATCATAGTAACTTGTTACTAAAACAATCAGCAACAATTAAGTTACATAGTAACCTGTGATAGTATCCTTGACGACAGGGTTTTGACTGAGGATATGAACGAATGTTCGTGAAATCGATCTCCTCAATTAATAAGAAAAATTTACATAATTGTTTTAAGATAAGTGAAGTTTTTGTTGCAAATAGTTGTATTTGTGTAATGATACAATAAGTCGACTGAGACACTGTACTTCACATACCTTAGTTTCTTTCAGTGCATTTTGATAATTCCTTCAGTTGGAGGCAAAACGTGTTGAAAGAAAGTTGAAGTATGTGAAGTATAGCCTCAATTGACTTATTGTATAATTTTTAATCATTCATTGAACATAAGGTTTTCTCATTTGCCAGATAAGGAGTTTATTAAGAAAGTTTTAAAGCTTGTCTATTTTATTAATTATTAATTTTTAGATGAGTCGTATTTTTTATACATCTGCTTCACTTTCGTACCTATTTTGAGGACATGTTTCGCAAATCATCATTTGCATCTACGGCTCTTATGCGAAACATGTCCTCAAAATAGGTACGAAAGTGAAGCAGATGTATAAAAAATACGACTCATCTAAAAATTAATAATTTTTCGCTTCACTGTGGTGTTCCAATACAGTTAAATTTTGTCTATTTTAATTTCTGTTGTAGTATTTATTGTTGCTTTCATTCAGGAAAATGAGGCTGCAAAGAGAAAGAAAAAGAGACGACCTCCTTCAAAGCCTTTTGATCCTGAGGCAATAAGGGCTATTGGTGGGGAGGTGACTTCTGATGGAGACTTCCTCATTTTTGAAGGAAACCGGTATTCAAGAAAGGGTTTTCTGTACAAGAACTTCACAATGAGTGCTATCATAGCTGATGGTAAGTATTAGAATGATTAATCCCATTACACGTTTTTATATTCTGTGAACTACTTTTTTGGTACTGATTACTATTATATATACTTTGGTTACTGAATTTCATATCAGTGTGCTGTTTGCAAACCTGTTTTATCCATACTGAACTTTAGAGAAGATGGTAAAAGATTTACATAGAAGTGGACAAATGATAAAATTATAAATAGAAGTATTTATAAACAGTGGAGCTTCATCAATAAAAACCTTTCTAAACCACTTCTCGAACTATAAAAACACTTAAGCTCCACTTACATTTAAAATTAGGACATGTTTCAAGGACGCCGCATCCTCATCATCAGCTGATATTCGACTAGGTCTTCAGGTGACTGCCTCCCTCTTCTGGCACTGTTCAATGAGTTGAATGATGTCCTCTACTATTGGTATTTCAAAGTTCATGGCTCTCTTTTTATTCTTAAAAATGTGTATATTTTCCCAAACTGTTAATTCCCAATACTTTTTTGCCAATACCAAAAGTTTTATGTCTTTGGAAATATTATGATTTTTTGACCAGAACTGATGGGCTATGGCCGATTTATGTGTCTGTTTGTATTTTATGCATCTCATGTGTTCTTTCATCCTTGTTTTCAAGTTTCTCTTCGTTTTTCCAGTATTTATTTCATGGCAATCCTCACATTATTCTCTATAAATTCCGGATAATCTGTTGGCTGGACCAGTACCACATAACAAATACAACATGAGAAACATACTAAATCACCCGCTCAAAAACACAAGTACAGCCAAAAAATTATCCGGAATTTATACTGTAAAATGTGAGGATTGCCATGAAATAAATATTGGAAAAACGAAGAGAAACTTGGAAACAAGGATGAAAGAACACATGAGATGCATAAAATACAAACAGACAGATAAATCAGCCGTAGCCCATCATTTCTGGTCAAAAAATCATAATATTTCCAGACATAAAACTTTTGGTACCGGCAAAAAAGTATTGGGAATTAACAGTTTGGGATAACATACACATTTTTAAGAATAAAAAGAGAGCCATGAACTTTGAAATACCAATAGTAGAGGATGTCATTCAACTCATTGAACAGCACCAGGAGAGGGAGGCAGTCACCTGAACTATTCGGACATCAGCTGATGATGAGGATGCAGGGTCCTTGAAACATATCCTAATTTTCCATGTAAGTGGAGCTAAAATGTTTTTATAGTTCGAGAAGTGGTTTAAAAAGGTTTTTAATGTGGACAAATGAGTTAGAAAAAAATCCTTATTTTTACAATCATATGACTTTCCTTTCACATTATTGTTCATTTTTATAGCTATTCTATAAATGTTCAAGCAAAATTAAAGACTGTAAAATTGAATCACACTTAAAAAGTCCAGTATGATCTATTGAAGCATCAATAGGCTTTCTGTGCTGATGCTTTATCTTTGAGCTACCTTGACAAGATACCTGAATACACGTTAAACTGTTTTATCTGAATATAAATCCCAGTATATATTCCTTCTGTAGGCTATGTGTGTCACAAGAAACAGAATACCAAATATACTTATAGTTTTGAATAATGTTAAGTTAAAGGGTTTTCAAAAGCAATCTACCTGGATATAGAGAGCTCTTATATGAAAAAGAAGTATACACTTGTGTCTGTCTTATGTTTCATTCAATCTCTACTCTGTTTCTAACATTCTTTAACAGTTACATATCTGGTAAAATACATTTTATCACATATTAAAATTGAAAACAGTATTTAACTCCTATACTTAAACTCCTGCCAGCTTTATTAGGGAACCTGATGTAAACAAAAACATGTGGCAAGTTGTGAGCATCAGCAGCGGATTACATCATTTCACATCGGATTACTAAAGTTAAATTTGTTTTACATTATTCAAGAGCTTATTTGTTAAAAAGCTTTGTAGGAGTATCATATTTTAATTCTTACTGTATTTCAAAACATATGTACTCAATAAAAACTTATGCGTAACCACCATTTTCTATCACCAAAATACAATTGGTCAGTTTTGCTGCATTTAGCAGCACTTGCTTGTTTCCAAATTGTTTATTACACTTTAGTTAACAGTAGTTAAAGTTAGTAATTGTGATAGTCATAAAGTATATGTAAACCATTCCAAAGGTAAAATCCTTAAAAGTGATGGAAAAGCTTCCTTATTGACTGTATTTATAAAGCTTTGTGAGAAGCATCTGGATTTAATCCTTAAAGAATTAATTCAACATCCAAGTTTACTGATATTTCTGCAAAAAGTGATCGGCCTCACAGAACAAATTCAGTGTACATCACTTTTTGAAAGCAAGTTACCCAACTTATCGTTGTTTTAAACCAGTTGTGCATCCAGATTTAGCCCACCATTATATGCACCCTGGTTCTCGGACATGCCCCAGTGGAATCTGGTTCCGGGAAATCCTATTTTCACATGACATTAGCATGCCTCTTGTGGAAAGGTCGTCTCTGGGCCTTTATCCAGCATGGCAGTTTCAGCGTGCGCAGTTTGATCTGGCTCTTGCAACACACTCTCGACTCACTACTCCACATTCGGCATTTTAACATCTTTTCGCCGAATTACTGGGCCATTACCCCAATTATGTTTGGGCTTTTACGGACGGTTTCCAGTTAGGTAGCACTACGGGTGCGCTTTCATCATTTATGGTGAGGCTCATAAATTTCACCTTCTGGACTCATCCTCTGTTTTTACTGCTGAGTTGTATGCCCATTTTTTATTTGCTCCTATTTATATCCAAGTTAGCACCTGGCTGTTTTATTGTCTGCTCTGACTCTTTGAGTGCTCTGCAGGCCTTTCAACAGCATATCGCGGCTTATACACTGGTTTTGAAAATACAGATGCTTATCCAGCAAATGCTTTGTCGCAGATACCATTTTGTTTTTACTTGGGCCCCAGGCCATGTGGGCATTACCGGAAATGAGGAGGTGGACGCAGCTGCTAAGTCTGCATGTCACTTGCCGTGGAGTTTAACAACTACACTGCCATATTAGGATGTGCAACACTTCTTTTGTCGCCAACTCCTATCTGCTTGGCAGCACACCTGGACAGCATTGGAAGGCACACAACTCCTGGAGATCAAAGATAGTGTACAGCCTTGGACAACTTCCTGCAGAGAAAACCAGTAGTTCGAGGTAACACTCATCTGGCTACAGATCGGACAATCACATGCAACTCATGGCCATCTGTTACAAGGGGAACCGGCCCCAGTGTGTGCTCCCTGTTCAGTACGCCTCACTGTGCATCATGTGTTGATTGACTGCCCCACATATGCTCCATTCCATCAATCTCTCGGCCTGGGGGATACGCTGCGCATTGGTTTAGGTGACAATGCAGTCACTGTCGCCACTGCACTGTAGTTTGTTATGGCAATTGGTTTTAGTAATGAAGTTTGACTGGGGTTTTAGCTTTGTTCGTTTTAGCTATTTTAAATTTTTGGTCCCTGTGCTTCTGTGTTTTTTATCTTTTTACCTCTGGACTTGTGCTTTTACTCTCTTGACCCTTTGTGCTGACTTGAAACCTTTTGATGTCTTTTTAATTTTTATTTTGTTTTTATTTTTAGCTCAGTTTGTGTGGTTTTTGGTTTATCTAGTGTGGTTTTTAGGTTTTAGTTTTAAGTTTGGGCCCAAATGACCTCGCTGTTGAGGGGCCCTAAAACACCACTCACTCACTCACTCACTCACCTTTTGAAATCACATAATACAAAAGAGAAACCCGCAGGCAAAAACTCAGGTGTGTACCAGATAAATTGCAAAGGCTGATGTTTTACATTTGCAAAACAAAAAGGCATTTGAACATTTGGCTTAAGGAGCATTTTAGGAACATCAAGGACAAAGAACAGACAAATCGGCAATAGCATACCATTTTTGGAATGAGAATCACGATATAGAAGATGAAATCCATTTATCAAAAAGTGTTCAGGGTCCAACTGCATTAATCACATGGGAAAAGATATTCATAAAGAGATATGAAGGAAAACTTTTCAATTTTGACACCATGTTTGAAGAGATATCAAACTTTAAGTTCATCAAGGTACCAACAAAGATGCCCCTATTGCCTCCAGGTAGCTCACCAAATCAAAATTCAAAAGTCAATGTTAGGAGTTACCTAATAAAATTTTAGGTAGACACTAATAATATATGGAGCATTGACTCAAAATTATACCAATTTTGTGCTTCATTATAGCATAGTTCTTATTCCTTAAGAAAATTAAAAGACATTGAGTCATACTTTATTAACCCTTAATCAGCCAGGTGTGGTCTGCCAGATATCAGAGGTTGGTAGTACTGTTTGTTTCTTTTAAACTTGCTGAGTTAACACAACTAGGCGGACACGTAATCCTTCATTGTTGTCGGCTAGTGCTTGTGTGTTTCGTTTCAATTGTAGTATTAGGTGCAGCTTTGTGGTTTACAGTTTATTCTGCGTGGTCTGAGAGACCACACTTGGGTATTAGCTATGTCATCGGTGGCCAGTCCTTCCCAAGGGATTAGGTTGAATGATCCCGATTTTGATCGTATAGTATAGAGGTACTACCATGTTTTGAAGAGAAACTTCAGAAGAGAAAAGTGTGCTACACATCTCCTTCCAGCAGAAGTAGAAAAACTGCATACATTTGCCACTCTTGCAGTAAACCTATATGCTTGGAATGTTCTGTAAAAACATGCCAAAATTATCAGCTTACATGAAGATGTGTCTATTTGTGTATGTTTGATAAGCCTTTCAGAGAAGGCTTGTAAATATGTTTAATTGAGGTATGTAATAAATAAAACGTATTGAATTTATATCCTCAAAATGTTGTTTGTAGTTTTATTGAATAAACATATTTATTCTGAAAATCTTACTTGAATTATATACATGTGTTCCTAAACTAACAATTTCTATAAATAAATCATAAACAACCAGGCAAAAGTCATAACACATTGGATTTTTTTACATGTATGAAACAAATTCATAGTTTTTGTCACTTATGAGTATTAATATTTTTAGTTATTCAGTTAATTTATTTATGAAGTTTCAATGTTGTGATTTGTGTTGTATGCATTTAAAAGTATTAACTAAAAACATGCTTAAACCTTCCGTGGCAATTATTTTATTTTTGAGTAATAATTGTTATTCCGGTCTCCCAGACCACAACTGGGTAGTTATGTGAGTAATATTATACCTGGGTGATTAAGGGTTAAACCTTAAAACTTCACTGACGTCACTGTTATAATTTTAAGTTTTAATAACTCAGACTCAGTCTTTTAATATGAAGCAGCTTTACTTTGACAATGTTTTTATTCATAATTATTTCAAAATATAGCAACTTCCATGCAAAAGCTGTTTTATACCTTCAACTTGAGCTTTATCAGTCAACTTCTATAACTGCTATGATTCTGAATGACCTTTCTATGTTGAGTGTGAAAGGCTGCTTAATTTTCCTGGAAGTACAAGGCTTAAGGTATTTTTACATGCTGTAAAAGTAAGACATGGAACCACCGGGTTTACTTTCCCATCTGAAGCAAGTTATGCTAAGAAATTTTATGCCCAGAATATACATTGCCGTCAACTGGGATTGAACCCCTGACTTCTGGAACCATGAGCTAGCAGTTACCCCTAAACTACAAATGAAGATATGTGTGATTGGAGGAATTTAGTAACAGCGATGTCAAAATTAATTGAAAAAATTATTTGTGGTCAGTTTTTAACACTTAGTCGCTTACCTTTGAGATTTAAAATGGATGCAATGACTTCTGAAACTGATCCCTCAAGAATAAAAAAATGTAAATGACAAAGTGTTAAAAACCGACTACAAATAGATTTTTCAGTTACAAATGAATTCATCTTCATTTTGGTGTCTTTGTGTCTTGGAATTCATGAAACATAATTCAGTATTTACAGTTCAGTGGGTGCAAAGGCAAAGATTTGGTCTGAATGCCTCTTCTGGTAAGCAACATTCGTAGATGGTATAATCATATACAAGTCTTGGATGTCTCTGTGAAGGAAAGAACATACGACAACTGCATTTGTCAGATGAGAATGTGAAAGGTCAGAATGCCTTTTATGCGTAGCCCTGTGGTAGACCTGTCGAGAAGTAGAAGTATGAGAGGGACTAAGGAAACATACCATGCTACCTTCTTAAGTTGAGCTGGAGAATTATTGCAGGGGAAGGATCTGTTGCACTAAACTTGCAAACATCATTTTAAATAATTAAAACTATACTATGAGTCTACTGAGACACCTTCACATACAGTCAACAATTTCTTGATAATGCCTTCAAGTTGAGGCGAAACACATTGAAAGAAAATTTGTGGTATGTGAAGTACAGAGTGTCTCAGTCAAATTACATTACTTTACAGCATTAATTTAATTTTAATTTACATTTTCAAATTATCATTAGCACATACAATTTGTGTTAATCTGCACAGTTTTTCTTCAGTTGAAACTATGATTATAATTATATTCTATATTGTAGGGTTTAACAATTTAAAACCCTTATAATTATTTGTGTACACTCTGTATTGTTATATGTTATTTGGTCAAGATCATCTTATAATTTTGAAATAATTTGCACCTTAACTACATTATAGTAACTTTAAAGAGCTTGAAGCTCTTTTTCTTTTTCTAAAAATTGAAATTTAAGACAATTAATAGAAAATGTGTAATAATAATTATTGTAATCTTTTCTAGAAAAGATAATATTTGAAATATTTGATATTTATTTATTTGTACAGTTTTCATTACAATTTCAGTACAATAAATTTAACATTAAACATGCTGTATTATACCTCCTGTACAAATACATAAAATTGCTGACCTAAGATTTGCTTGCTGACTCAGGTACCCTGGCTATAAGCCTTTGGTTTTCCTGAGCAGCTTGATGTCATTTCTTCTTGATTTGCTTCTTTTATGCTAATCCACTTTTATCCTATATAAGAAATCTCCTATACATCTACTTTTCTTTTCTCCCATTCCTGCCACCAAGGCGGCCCGGGTTCGATCCCAGGCGACCGCAAAGTGAGATTTGAGGTGGACAACACAGCGCTGGGGCGGGTTTTCTCCGGGACCTCCGGTTTCCCCCGCCATCTCATTCCACCGGTGCTCCATCTTCATCTCATGTATCATCAGTGTCATCGCCTGCGGTACCGTATGTAGTAAAAGCAGGCGTTAAACACTACACATTTCCCATTCCTGTTAACATACGTAATGCCACTACCTCTTTGTTCACGCTCTCTCATATCTTATCTCATATTTTTCTCCTGTAATTTGTTAGCTCCTTACATTCTATTAGGTAATGAACAGTGTTTTCGTCATTTCCACAAAATTCACATATCCCTGCCTCATTACTTCTCAACCCTTTTGAGTATAATATTCCTACTCTCATCCATGCTATGCCTTCTCTTCCAGTTTTGTCTCATTGATCTATATATTTTTCCCTACCCCATTCTGTCTTTAATTGCTTATAAAATTTAGAAGATTTCTTTTCTTCTATACTTTCCCATATCTCTGGCCTATGTCTTGTACTCTAGTTCTCACTTCCTTCCAAAAACTGCTATAATTTATTTCCTCTACTCCACATAAATCTCCCATGCCTATCTTCAATACCATTCTTTCCAATTCTGCCCACCAACTATTTGTATGTTTAATACTTCTCTGTTGCTTCGTGCACAGATTCAATAATTCCCCTTTCTGCCTTTAATACACTTACGCCAGAATTTCAATATTCTCTCTATTATTATTCCTCTCCTTTTTGTATTACCTAGCTCTAGTAATGCCACTTCTCTTGATGCCATGAAATATTTAAAGAAGACACCCATAAAAATTATTTTTGATTTTAAAGGTGTAAAACCAACATTATCGGAGTTGGAAAGGTTTGAAGAAGCTCCTGAAGGAATTGATATTGAGCTGCCTGCTGGAGGTGCAGCAGGAAAGGATGATCCAGCAGCACATAACTTTTCTGCTGGTGACAATGTTGAGGTGTGCGAGGGAGAATTGATGAACCTCCAGGGCAAGATTCTTGCTATTGATGGAAATCTTATCACTGTTATGCCTAAACACGATGATCTTAAGGTACGTATATTCTTCAAATGTACAAGTACACACAGTAAAACTTTCAAAGGTGATACAAGATATTTGAATTAGGGAAAGGTAACTTATGGCTTTATCATTGCTACATATGAGGCATTTTGCTTTTAAGTATACCAAAGCACAAAACTGAGGTGTCAATTACTCCATAGTGAATTCTGGCTTCTTATTCTCAGGAAAGGATGTAATTTTATTTGTGCAGAAAAGGATTATGTTTTTTATCTATTTTTATTTTAACAAATTTAAGTTACTTGAGAAAGTTGTAAGTGAAATGGGGACCATAGAAAATTTCTGTTATGTATAGAGACAGGCAAAATTTAAAGAACAATGAAAGAAAAATTTGCTGGTTTGGTGCAAGTTCACTTTGTTAGACTAAAAAGGTAGGCTTTGTAGATCTTGTTCATATTTAATAGTAAAGTATTATTTGAAATACTGCATTATGCCCCTAAAATCACCAGTTTGTGGAGTCAAAAGCTTTTTAGGAATAGAGGGCACTTAATTTTGCATTTGGTGTCGCATACAGGAAATGCTATTTTCTCTCCAGTATCTTACTTGTTGAAAAGGGTGAGATGGACTTTTCCAGAGAAGAGGGTTCGGGTTTTTTAATTACATTTCAGAAGAAAGCTGCCCAAATAGAATATCTGGAAACCCTGTTTTGATGCTGGGGAAAATGATTTTAAAAGAAAAGTTATCACTCTTATAAAATATTGTGACTGTGGGTTCGTAAAATTAAAAGTCCAATTTGCAGAAATTCAAAATGTTCTTTATTTCCGTAGAAATACACTTTGTACACCTCTGATAACCACAGAATGATGTAGCACACATGTACACAATCTTCAAGTCCGTCTGCCGCAGGTCCACACTGCACCTTGTCTCTCGGCCCTGCCGAACTGACTGTTTAGTTCAGTCCATCACTTTTATACAACATTCGCTGTATCACGAAGGTTGGCGAAACTTCCCGAAGCTTCATGGACCCTCGCGATGGCAAGGGAATCGTCCAGATGTTTCTCTGGCTCTTCCTATCCCCGTGCCCATCTCTCCATCGGCAGCATCAACCAGTCACCATGTGTAGGCTTGGCTTGGGCATTATCTATCTCTTTCACTCCCCCCTTCTCTCTCTCGCACCTCATGACAATATGATGAAATATAAAGATTTAACCATCATTTTAGTAAATCATGAAAATTCCTCTTATATTCAATGAATTCTATATACTGCAAAATGTAATAATATTTATTTTTAAACTGATAGCAAGCATGATTTAGATTATGAAATTCTATATTTTAACTGTGTGCAAAGCAACCTATGGCTGCTGACTTTTTCTAAATAGATATAAACTTTTATTTTCCTTTTTTTTATATTCTCCTTTTTCTATTACCTTTTTTTATTGTTTTCATTTGATTACTGTTTGTTTTCTACATTTTAAATATATACTTTGTACACATAAACATCCATGCTGGAGGCAGGACTTGAACCTGCTCCCCTCTATGCGGAGGATGCTAGAGACATACACGCTAGTGACTATGGCTAGGAGGGCCGGCTAGGGGTTAACTCACACCTGCCTATGTGGATCTAGGTGCAACTAATGGACAGTCTCCTCCAGAATAATCGCCTAACCGTCTCCTGGTGGCTATCAACACCCTTCAGGCTTAACCATAGGCAACCCACTCTTGCTTCTCACTGATTTTTTTACAAGTAACCTACAAACCCATATAACCACCTCCTTTTTGCATGTGTACAAGTTTGTCATAGATATGTGGATGATATCTTAGCAATAGTACCTAAAAGGTTCATCTGGGGTTCTCTAAAATTACTCAAATTATAGAATAGAGCTATACAGTTTATGATGGAATATTAGAGTTCATGTTATATACAGTCTTATATTGACCAGGATTTTTTTACTTTTATGTTTATGTTTGTCAAATATAGCAAAATAAAACTCTAATGTCCGATTTCACCAACAGTTGTTAAAATTTACGTTAACAGATGTAATGTAGCAACTGTCACAGCATTAAGGAAACTGTTAAAATTCTTGCATTTCATGAACTTATGTTCTGAAAATGTTAATGAACACATGTTAATGCTGAGAGACTTGTAAATATTACAGATTTAGAAAGTTGTGAATGAATCATATTATTTTCTAAATGTACTGCAATGCACCTCCCCCTCCCCCTCCTATTTACACACTACTGAAAAATAGTGGGTGAACAAACTCATAAGAGAAGCCATGGGAAAGAACTTTTTGTAAACATGAAAGAGAAAGATGTGTCATGGGAAATAACTGAAAATGAGTTTAATTCAAATGCAAATGTCACAACGAGGAGGAAGCAGCTTTGTCAATATTATGTAAATTTAAAACAAGGTGTGAAGGAGGACAGAAGTGACAAGAAACTTGAACATTTCAAGATGCAAGGTGGACAGTGTATTATCCACAGAATTCAGTGAATTATAAAATTGCAAAGATATTAATCAATATTAAAGATGAGATAGCCCGCCTTGCTAGCGTAGATAGTAGCATGTCTGCCTCACGTTCAAGAGGTCCCGAGTTCGAATCTCGGTCAGGGTGAGTTACCTGGATAAGGTTTTCCGGGGGTTTCCCTTATCCTAAAAGATGAATGTCGGGTAACTCTAAGCACCATGGAACCTGGGCCCATTTGAGCATCATTTCACCCATTCCATTCATCGTCCGATGTGACTTAAAATGTTAAAGGACATAAATTACAAAAAAAAAAAGAAGAAAAAAAAAGTGAGATTTGTATATTCCTATTTGATGTTTATTCTATCCTCTTGGAGTTCCTCAGTAACCTCCATTACAACTTGTTTCGACAGTCTATGCCTTTGTAAAATATCTTCTTGTGATAGCTCCTCAAAATCATTTCTCCTCATAGGCTGTTCTCTAATACAAATGCCATTTAGATGGTCTAAATATAGCTAATCAAAAGCTGCATTTATGCCTGCCATCTTGACAATTCTACAATTATTGTTAGTGACTTAACAGAAATATAGCTTGTTAGTTTAACAAGAGGTTTAACACGAGTGTTGAGCTAACACATGTCGGTGTAATACAGTTTTTGTTATAACTGTTGCTAAATAGACTAACAGCCATGTTAAGTCATAACATCTGTTAGTAAAATCAGGCATGTAACTATTTTGTGTTATTTCTTTTGTCTAATAAATAAAGCTTGCATTCCAAAATTCTTAAAAGCAGTAATACACCAATAGCTGTAGAGTTGTAAATAAACAAAGCTGTTAATTAATATGCTTATTGCTTTTGTAAATTGCCATAGGAAGCACTTGAATTTCAAGCAAGTGAACTGAGGAAGTACTTCCGACAAGGTGATCATGTGAAGGTACTAGCAGGGCGATATGAAGGTGACACAGGACTTATTGTTCGTGTAGAAGAGAACCGTGTAGTACTGTTCTCAGATCTCACAATGCATGAGCTGGAGGTACTTCCAAAAGATGTGCAACTCTGTTCTGACATGGCAACTGGTGTTGACTCCCAAGGACAGTTTCAGTGGGGTGATCTAGTGCAGCTGGAGTAAGTATTTCTGTTACTTTGTAGAAAACTGGGCACATTATTTCTATTAACAGAATCATTAATGTTTATTTCTTTGGGATTTAATGAAACTAATATATTTTGTTTTCAATATGATAAATTTGTAAAGGTATGTAATATAAACATCTTCAGTTGTATTGAATGGAGTGTAACCTACCAAATGGTTTGTCATTAACTTTATGGTATCCTTACTAATGCAGAACAGATTGAAAGTGGGTTAGTAATAAAATATAAACAATGCTCAGGGAAAATTAATAATTAGACAGGAAATAAATCCTATAAGGGAGAGAAATTGTTATAAAGTTGCAAACGGCAAGCCTGCCCCAACATGTGCCATAGCATCAAATGGTTAACTGTGTTGATTTCCTTAACGAGGGTGTAAAAATAACATAAAGAGAAAAGCTCAAGTTTCTATTATTTGAAGGAAGTTGAGAAAAAGGAGGCATCAAAGAGAGAAAATGTAAGGTGTTCTGTTTGTTATGGTCCGTGAGGTTTAAAATTTGAACCAAATGTAATACTATACTACATCCATCCCAATAAAGGGTCTTGGTGTAAACAAATGCAAGTGTCATCACTGCAGCAAACTTTCAAGTATATGAAAATAGTTTGTATACTTGCCACCGGCACAGCAATCTTTCAAGCAAATGAAACAGTTACTGCATTGCATACATTATCACCATTTGTATACTTCAGGTTATATAATGAATTAAGAAAGTACTTTAGTAATTGTTTAATTTACACATAACTTAAATAATTAGCTTCTATTTTACAGTTATTGATATTTCCACATTGTTTATTAGAAGAAAGCGATGGTTGTGCTAATGCAGTAAGTACTGTTTATGCTGTAATCATGGCAGAGTGCATTGCAGATCAGAGCAGTGTAATCACAGAAGTGACAGAGCAAAAGAAGTGCAAAAAGCATAGTTTTCATTGTGTTCAACTTTTTGTGTTATGATGCTTACTTTTAAGGATGTCTTTAAATTAACATTGGAAGCAACTGGTGTGTCAGTGAATGCTTTGTAACTGAGTTGTAGATAGGTTGCTTATAAACCTGGAATAATGATTCAAGTGATATTATCACTTGATGTTGAATTATTACCGGAACTCTCATTAACATGTAAGCTTTGTGGTGCTAGCAGTGACAGCAGCTGTATATGTCCTTTATCTAGGACACATCCATTTTAAACATAGAGATAGCAATTTTTAGAACTAAGTTTTAATATGAAAGCATAGAGCCAGACTGAAAAATTCAATACCATATCTGGGATTTGAACCACGGATCTTCTGGTCTCCGTCCAGCTGCTCTAAATCATTGAGCTACTATGGCCAACGTGCCAACATGACATTAAATTCTCCAACTGACTTGTGTTTTTCCTGGTAAACCACTAGGTTTACCGGGAAAAACACGAGTCAGTTGGAGAATTTAATGACGCTACTCGAACTTCTCTGAAGAGACTACAATCACGACCACGCCACTGAAGATGTCCACCATAGTTGTGGACGAAACGTCTGGAAAATCCAACTCCAGCAGGCTACGGCATAACAGCCCGGAAATAACTCTTAGTTATATTGACTCTGGTCGTGAAAGCCTATGCTCTCTTATGACTCGCCTCTACGGGGAGGAGATATATCGTCTGATACTTTGACTAGAAGTTCTGCGTAAGCAGAAAGTTATAATCAGACGCTACTTGAACTTCTCCGAGGAGACTACGACCATGACCACGCCACTGAAGATGTCCACCATAGTTGTGGACGAAACGTCTGGAAAATCCAACTCCAGCAGACCACGGCATAACAGCCCGGAAATAACTCTTAGTTATATTGACTCCGGCCGTGAAAGCCTATGCTCTCTTAAAATGGAAGAACTTTACAGGAGCACTATGTTCTCTAGGGAACTAAAGGAATTAAGTTGTCTATATATTTTGTGTTGCTAATATATTTATCCTGATTTTTCTTTAACGTATAATAAAAGTCCTAATATAATGTGACAAAGACGTTAAAAACACAAGGTTCCCCTTAAACTACTTTGTCACCAAAATGTTTAGCACAGTGCTAACTTATGATCAATCGCCTTCTCTTTAACACAAATACACAACTTCCTAATAGGAAATACAAAGAGAAATCTAGAAACTAGACTAAAGGAACATATAAGAAGCCTAAAATAATACAAATGGATAAATCTGTAGTTTCACGCCATTTCTGGATGACCAACCATAACATCAAACCGAACATTACACTAATCAAACCAACCAGTCATGCAGCAGAGTTGGGCACAAGGGAAAAGATCTTTATTTTGAAACTCTAACAATTAACCCTTTGTGAGTGGAAACACATATATGGGTGGTGCATCCAGTCGCCCACAAGCGGAAACCCATATATGGGTGCACAATTATAGAGCTATTGTAATCAGCTATTTTTGTTCATATAATTCAGAAATAGTGCTAGCAGATGTTAGGAAATGTGCTTTCAAACATTGGTGGTCAGTAAATCCCCGAATTTGCTTTGTCAGGAATTCCTTTCGTTGTTCTCACCAGTGAAGCAATAAACAGTGCAGTGTTTGGTAGTAGTAAGCCTCATTTTATTTCGTTTTTTTGGCATAATGGCAGCAAAGAAAGGGTTGATGGACAAAGAAATTGAAGCTTTGTTGAACAAGAGCGATAGTGATTTGTCAGATTTTGAATTCAGTGATAATGAGAGTGAAATATGCGAGAATTCATGTGTAAGTGCGAGTGAGTGCAAGAATGACTCAAGTGAAACTGCAGACAACAGTACACCTAGCTGGGCAGAGGTGAGTAATTTTGATCCTGGCCCTACATCTGTTACACCAGTGCACAATGTCCAGCAGGGACCGATTCTTCCTTCTCAATTTGATGAGAATACTCCTCCCATAGACTTTTTCAGACTATTTTTTGATGACGAAATTCTGAAAATAATTACTGAGGAAACCTGCATTCAAAGGAATACAAAAAAACAACAGGCGACGCCTCCAACAAAGAAAGCCAGGATTGCATCCTGGAATCCCCCAACAATTGTCATAAAAGCACTAATTGGGGTGGTTATCAACATGGGGCTTCACCCTACCTCTGACGTCACAGACTATTTTCCTACAAGTTGGGTAGATAAATTTCCATGTTTCAGTGATGTATTTTCTCGTGACGAATTTCTCCTTTTGTTTTGGAATCTTCATTTTGCGCATGCTGAGGGAAACAGAAAATTATCTAAGGAAGAATTTATTCAAAATTTAATGGAGAAAACGGCAAAAATGCAGTTTATTCTATTCCCCAGGTCCATTTGTATCAGTCGACGGGAGCACCATCAGTTTCAAGGGATTTGGAATAAAAGTTTTCAGCTTATCTGATGCCTCCATTGGATATCTATACAATTTCCAACCCTACATGGGCAAAACTGAATCTAATTCTAACGTCCTGAAAACTACCCTTGTTGTAAAAGACCTGTGTTCTTCCCTCCTAAAGGATCCTGTAGACCCACCTAAAGGTTTCCATGTTTACACAGACAGGTACTCTAAATCACCTGAATTAGCTGATGAATTGTGGAAAATGAAAATGGTGACTTCTGGGAAAGTTATGGGCAAGAGAAAAAATATGCCACACCAACTAAAGCCAGGAAACGTAAAGAAAATGAAGAGGGGTGAGATAAAAAGCTTCCGCAATCAGCAAAAGCTTGCCCTGTGCTGGAAAGACAAAAGAACTGTAACGGTTCTCAGTACCAGTCACAAGGGCGATAAAAACGAAATGACAGAGGTGCCTTCAAAATTTCCAAACCAGGCAGCAACATTGAAACCAAACATTATTTTGGACTACACTCGACACATGGGCGGTGTCAATTATATTGCGCAGTATCAGTTCTGCAGGAGAACACGCAAGTGGTATAGAAAACTGTTTTTCTGGTTGCTGGAAGTTTACATTGTGAATTCGTACCTGTTGTACACAATGCACATGACAAACAAATGTAAACCGATCCTGTCACATAGAAAATTTCACAAGCATCTCGTCAGATCTCTGGTGGCGGAGCTCATGGGAGCGTGGCAAAACAATATTACGTCAAGCAAGGGTCATATTTCTCAGGGCCCAACTTTGGAAAGGCTAAATGGATTTGTGCATTTCATGGGGAGAAGAGAACAAGGATGTTGGGCAAATCCTTGTGTGGTATGTAAGGCCCAAAAGCAAATAAAGAAAACAATATATTTTTGTGAAACCTGCATCTCCAAGCCTCCCCTGCATCCAGATGTGTGTTTCAAAATATATCACACAAAACAATTTTAGGGAAAGATTTCACACCCTTGAACATTATATGATGTTTGTTATTCATTTGCTTCTCTGTGTGAATAATCCTGAGATAAAATAATCAGTCTCAAAACCGTATATACACTAGATACCTGCTCCATCTAGGTGTAACCTCACATTTCTATCATAATTATGACTTATTATTTATCATTAGCATCGGATTTACAAAGCATATGTTACATATACGAGTCATTCCATGTCAAATCGCACAAATTTTGGGGAAAATTGATCTTTATGTCTCCGATTTCATTGATATTGAGTTTATATGTTCTATGAAGGAAAAAATGACACACATATTTTTTGTTAGCCTCTGGTTTAATTATTTTGACCAATAAAAAGCATTCAACATTTGGGTATTTTGCGCGCATCGTTCTACATTAATGTGAATATATCTGGTTATTTTTGGCAGAAAAATATAATTTTGGCTCATTTATAAATTGAAATGCATACTTCATTTACACATTAAACAAAAAATAGTTTGTGTAATATTTATATTTTCACAAAGGCATTAAGATTACAAATATCATTATCAATGCTAGCATTTTACTAAAGAAAATCCGAAAAAAAATTTAAAACTAACCTCATGATGTCATATAACCTCAGGAAAAAATTTAGATTGGGATTTCAAATAATAAGAGAGAAATTAAGTAACTTACCAATTCGTGCAGCGCTGCTTACAAGGTCAAGACGCACACACACCATGTGCCAGCTGACCACGTATCTTGTGTTGTACTTCCGTCATCACCTACAAGGTCAATCATTATTTCTGTTTCCAGAAGCTCAGTGATGATACTATTTATAGCTCTCTATGATCACATTCATCACACGACATTCCGTAGTTTGAAATCAAAATGTAAAGTCTTATAATGCTGGAATATAACTGCTTTATCAAATCGAGTTGGAGATGTCACAAATTTAGACTTGCAGTCACCAAGTATTTTGTTGCATTGGTTTAAAATTAATCATAGATCGGTTAAGGAGTTTTAATATCCGACACTCTCCCTTCGCTTTGCAACGAATGGTTTTTTATTACTGCCTGAGATACAGATATTGGCACAAAAGAATGCAATTGTAAAATGCCTTGCACCACTTTTGCTTGTTGGTATCTTGATTGAAATACATAATTATGCTCCTTATGTTGACTATCAGAGAAAAAGTTGAAAACTACATTGGAAATGTTCTTCTCAGCCCAGGTGAACAGTTTTCTTGAAGTTGTGATAGGGTCTATTCCAGGCTGAAGGCTAGCTTTCATTGCAAGTCTTTTAACAGGACCACCGATGCCATCACAAGGTCCTTTTCCGTGGGATGTGGCGAAAAAGTGCTATTCTGCTTGTTTTTGAAAGTCATTTTCGTGTAAACAGATATTTGAAAAATTTGTATTATTTTTATACTGAGCACTTGACCCATCTGAAAAATATATTACTTTATGCAGTACTCTCAGTTGCTGTTTCAGAAACAGTAACAGTTTTATTAACTTTTAGATGAGTGGTATTTATTACACATCTAAAAGTTAATAATTATTTTGCTTCACTGTGGTGTTCCAATACAGTTAAATCTCGATATAGTAACAGTTTTGTTCCGAAAAGGTGGACTGCTCTGGTGTCGTGTTTTAAGCATTCAGAAATAGCAACAAAGTTAAAATGTTTTGTCACTATTGTTTTTATAGTAGACCACAAAAGGATAGAATTGTGGCCTGAATATTGTTCCAGTGTACCCCCTGAACAGAATCCTGAATAACAAAAGCATAATTTTCCTAGAAATCGGCTATCACTACGCATTTGCCTAATGCCAGATTTTCTTTACACTCCCTCAAAAATAAATTCTGCTGCTGAGCTATGAACGTATGTGGAAGTAAATTACTGAGTTTTGTTGATAATTTGCCTAGAAAATCCTCTACGGGCGATATCAAGATTTCTAAATTTGTGCGATCCACAGTCACCCCCTGTATGTAGGTAATCTCATGGGTATTTTGTTCATCAAGCAGTTGTTGCAAATTATTTGTTATGTTTTCAGTTCCTGGACAAGCTTTACATGTCTTTAAATAACAGATAATTGGGGGTTGCAGACGATGTGTGTCAAGCAGTTCTTATAATTAGTTAAAATGGGATTTGAATTTGCAGTGAGACGATAAATACTGATACCATCAAGCATTAATTTGACATTTTCGTGATGAGCACAAACACAAACTGAATGGGTTCCACTAGTTCCAAGAAGTACATATTACTTAGGCCTTAATTCTGCAAATTTTGAAAACCGTATTCTGACATCTGGATGCATATCTTTAAAGCTTTGGTAAGTTTCCTTAAGATTGCAAAGTATCAATCCTTTCTGTTTATGGATTCTCTTAGCATTTTCTTTAACAGAAACTACATTTTTTCTGCCAAGCATAAACCTACTCACATCATCAGACTTGTAAAATTCAGACACCTTTTTTAATGTAGATGGGTCAAGGCTTTTTCCTGATTTGGTGTCTGGAGTTCCTAAAATTCTTTTTTCTTTAGCCACCTGTTTAGATATTCGTATTATGTGAGTTGACACATCAAAATGTTTTATTTTCTTGCAAGACCAGCTGTCAAAAATCGTCAGTATTTGTATTTTGAGAGTTTTATCATCAGTTTCATAGAATGATGTGAATTTTCATTTGAAGTGGAGTCTGCAATATGAAATACTTTATCCTTCTTTGCCTGCGATATTTTCTGAAACTTACCCCGAGGATAGCGTTTTTGCGACAATTTTCTTTTTTTTTATAGGCGATTCTCCTATTACCATTAAACTCTCATTCAGTTTTCTTGCTGCATCTTTTGTGTCCATACTTACTGCATCACTGGAGGATGAGGAAAAACTATCACTATCTGTATTTTCACATTCTTCTAGTACTGCACTTTTACTAGCACTTGGTACACATAACTCAGTTGTACTTTGTTACTTTGGAAGTTTTGAAATTCTCTTGTGACAATTGTCACACACTTTCAAATCGCGAGATACTCTCTAAAAAACTCTCTAAAAAACTCATTGGGGGTATATAGTTTCTAAAACAGGTTAAACAAATCATGGATGAAGATAGTACAACACAAGTATATTACGCATTTATGCACTCACATTTGAGCTTTGGGATTATTTTATGGGGATCAGCAGGGAGGAAACATATACTAAAAATATTTAGACTACAGAAAAGAGCGATAAGAGTTCTAAAAATATCAAAAAAAGAAACATCTGCAGAACAGCATTTAAGAAATTAGGTATACTAATACTGCCTTGTCTATATATATGAATGTCTAAAATATGTTGTAACTTCCCATAAAGAAGACAAAAATACCAATATCCATGAACATAACACAAGAACAAAAGAAAATTACTTTAGAAACAGACTAAGAGGCTCATTACAAAATAAATTATTGAAAGTAAGGCAAAAGATTTATACAATCATCTACCTCACTGGATTAAAGAAATAGGGAAAGAACAAATAAAAATAAAACAAATAAAATCTTATCTGATTAAGAATGCTTTCTATACAATAGAAGAATATAAAAATTGCAAAAACAAATAATGGTTAAAATAATGGTTAAAACTGTAGAGTCAGAATTGTAAATATAGATAGTAGTATCTCTCCATTGTAACTAACTTTATGTATACTTCACATGACGAAACCTTGTAAAACTATTACAATTGGTGAATAAACAATCTCAATCTGTAATCTATGATCCATACTATTGCCGCCATGTTTATTTTATATTTATGTACTGGAAGACAATATAACAATGATATTTGCATTGTTTGCCTTTTATTAATTTCATCATCTCAATCACTCACAGAACCTATTTGATAACTTTTGCATTTGGTTTTCCTTCTTTAACTTAGGAAAGCATGAATTTTATTACAGTTTACAAACATATACATAGTTCAATAAATTATAATTAGTGACAAACTTCTCGTAACTTTAATGATTAAAGTGCACTCAAAAGAGCATTAATATTGCACATTATGGTTTTTGTTTTATCAAGTCGTTCAACGATCCCATCCATCTTTTATACTGTTTAACGTGATATCTTTTGCACTTTTGTTCACATAACTTGCACTCACACAAAGTCACTTGCTGGGTAGAATTTCTTTGTCTTGCACAGTTTGTGATGGAATTCGTGCGTTGCCAAACCTATAATAGCATGGTGTGTGGTTGGTTGCTCACATCTCCCTTATGTATGGTTGACTGGCATTCCTGTAGGTGGTTTAGTCCCACTTGGCATTGTGCTGCCTTCTGTGCTTCCTATTAATGGATATTTCCATAGAAACATTTAAATATGTTGTCAGTTCATCCCATCAGTAATTATATCTCTTCACTCTACACAATACTTTTTGTTATTTTTATATATTAAATGTACTTTCTTTTAGTCCACAGACTGTTGGTGTGATTGTACGCCTGGAAAGAGAGAATTTCCATGTTCTGAGTATGCAGGGAAAGGTGGTAGAGGCCAGACCTCAAGCCTTACAGAAGAGGAAGGAATCACGCTATGCAGTAGCATTAGATTCAGAACAAAATACCATCCAGAAGAGGGACATTGTTAAAGTCATTGATGGACCACACTCGGTATGTTAGCTTTAGCCTTATATAGCCCTCTTAAACTATAAAGTGTTCACAGCTTCACATTTGCTTTTCAGCACACTTGCCCAGCTTCCTCAAAAGGTTAACTTGTTAATGTTAATTCTGGTCATTACATCAATAAACCTTGAATTTACAATTTTTTTCTCTTTCCTATACTACCTAGTGCAATTGTTCTCAGTCATACCTAGCGTAAAATATGGGATCATAAATATATATTTGGTCTCCTGGGCTGCACAATCCACAGGTGGTAATATATAATAGCTAGACATTTTATAATACTGAAATGTAATATAAATTGACAATAATGTGATAATACTAATATCTAATGCCCAGATAACCTCTATTTGTTAACAATGGGTTATTGAGAAGTCGCTCTACAGCACTTGTGTAACCAAGATTCCCCTAGACTGAAACTCTGGAGGAAGCAGTGGCTGCCACAGGTTACAGTGTTCTGGGAGTTAAATCTATTAAGTTTAAATAAGCAATTCATAAAAGGTAATGTAGATAAATAACATGAGTTCATAAAACTATTTGTAGTCAGTTATCATCATGCTATTCCACTTATATTTTAATTTTTGAGAGACTAGTTTTGGGAGTTGTTGCTTCCATTTTCAACCTTGAAGGTCCAACTGTCTGTTGTCACTGCCTGCAGTCTTTCTCTGCTGGAGGAACAGTGAACTTCTTTATCAAATTGTCGAATGGTGGAATTTAGAAGTTTATTAATTAGTAAAAACTATTTGTAGTTGGTTTATTGACACTCATCACTTACTTTTTTTATATTATTGAGGGACTAGTTTCAAAGGCCACTACCTCCATTTTCAACCTCTCTTCAACTAGCATCTGTTGTCATCTGCTCTCCTCTCTCTGGTGGTGCAACTATGAAATTCTTTGTAAAATTATTTACTGGTGGGATTTCAAAGTTCATTATGCCGTCCTTATTTTTCCATATGAATATGTTCTGCCATGTTAGTTTATTTTGGTTTATCACTCCTTTTAATAATTTTGGATTTGGATCAATATCATGGAAAAATAAGGACCGCATAATGAACTTTGAAATCCCACCAGTAGATAATTTGACATTTGAAGTTCATAGTTCCACCGCCAGAGAGAAGAGAGCAGACAACAACGGATGCTAGTTGGAGAGAGGTTGAAAATGGAGGCAATGGCCTTTGAAACTAGTCCCTCAATAATATGCAAAAGTAAGCGTCGAGTGTCAATAAACCAACTACAAATAGTTTTTACGATTAATTTTGACGTCACTGTTACTAAATTCCTCCAAACACATAATTATTAATCGGTCTTTGTGTTTTTGTATTACAAGTTCTCCCACTTTGTGAGTTTATGGTTTATCATGTCTTTTAATAATTTTGCATTTGTGTCAAGGTTATGGTTTCATTCCAAAAATGAAATGCTACTTCTGACTTTTCTTCCTGTTTAAATTTTATGTTTCTAAAATGTACTTTGACTCTAGTTTCTAGGTTTCTTTTAGTTTGCCCTGTGTAGCATTTTTTACTATCCTTATAACTTACTTGACATATTCCAGGTCTATTGATAAATAGATTTTCTTCCTTGAAATATGTATATATTTTTTGACAGACCTTCTAGATATCTTATGTATGGAAAACTATGGTAATGCCATGTAATTAGCATATTAAAATTTAAATTTGAAAAAAGCAGCATGTATACCAAAGATTTGAACCCAGCTTGTTGCAGTTATGAGATACATTGTGTTTTACTGCTTGGCTATTATACATAAAACCAAATTGAATGGATCTTCGTAATTATCATATGGCTTTGAAATAAACATAGGATTATATTTAATTGTGCATTGTAATGCAATGTCAGCAGATGCTTCTGATGTTTTCTGAATCAGACTTTCTCTTTTTCTGTAGCTTATTTACTTTCTTAGGCTATATTTCTTGAATTTTCCAGATGTAGTTTGGGAGGTTGTCACCATTTGGAAAGAATAATGTACAATTTCATATACCTAATAAATAGAGATAAAGACATTACACAAATATAACTATTTGTAACAAAAACTTCACTTATCAATTGCAGGTATTTCAAATTCATTACGTGATGCTTATTTTTTAAAATAAATTTCTTTTCCCAAACCATTAAATCTATCGGACAATTTAATTGTTTTAATTGAAATACCAGTAGTTGATTCTGTTTTTAGGTTTGTTTCGTTTACAGATTTTGGTAGTACTGAAAAAACATAATAACATGGTAACCAGTATCCTTGATGATGAAGTGTTTTGGTCTGACAATACAAGCGATTTGTTTGTGAAATCGATCTCCATTAATAAGACAAATTTGACATCATTTTTCTTAAGATAAGTGAAGTTTTTGTAACAAATAGTTAAATTTGTGTAATATTCATTGCTTCACTGTAGCTAGCTTCATTTTCTATGTAAGATAAAGACATACTGCACTGTAAACAAAGATCTGTTTGAAGCACACAATTTATTTTACGTGATAATCATTTCCAGGATATCCATTATTATGGTTTAAATTTTTCAATAGTTTGTCATATTTTAAATTACTGTCACTAAGTTTTTGCTCACAATGTCATAAAAAAACTGGAATTTTAAAGCCAGCACTTAGTGAACTTTTCTTAAACATCTGACTGTGGTTGAATTTAAATTACTTTAGGATCCTCACAGCTCCTTCGAAGGATAAGGGAGGAAGAGTTTCAATGGCAATAACAGTGACCACACCTCTTTTAGGCTGTACCACATAACTTCATCCAATTAGGCAAGCCATTCTCCTTCACCTCCTAATTTAAGTTCTCAAAAATCAGTGTTGTCATGTTGATGCATGTGTTATATAAAGCATAGGTATCACTTGTTTCATTCTTCTCATTATGCATAATCTAAGCATACCTGATTGTTTGGTTGTAATTTAACTTTTATAAAAGCTAGTTTCTTTGTTATTTATCCATTTCATTAGTATATTAATATTCCATAGGTCATCCGTGTTTTACTGTTATTATTAGCATAAGGATACAATGTCCCAAACTACCAGCATTACTCAAAAACAAGGTAGACTGAAAACTCGCTCCCCCAAGAAAAAATATTCAGAAGTAGGGCAGAGATCTGCAGTATGTGGATAAGCAAGGAAATTGTGTGCGCTGCATGAATATTTTGAAACAAAAATAAAGGAAACAGTTACTGCTATCTTTTCGCATAACTGAACATTCTAAGCTTTTAGAAATTTGTCTTGTGGGGTAAACCTACAGTAAGAACACTTCATGTTAAAATGCACATTCTGAATTTGTTAGTTTTGAAAAAGCTTTTAGTTTTGTACTTGCTAATCTACTATGGCATACAGAGAAAGTAAGCGTTCTAAAAACTATTCTATTATTTGTTAGTTGAGGAAATTCATTCAGTAAACCATTGCATTTAATGCCAAACACTTTTCCTTGCTTATTCTTAATCCTGGGTTTCTAAGGAACACTCCAAGGTAAAACATTACGAAAAACAAATTTAAACTTTGTTGAACATTTTCAGCTTTGCCTTAGTTTCATCTGTATATTGTCATTGCAGAGTATTGTTCAAAACTGTTCAGAAATATAAATATCAAGTTAATTTAGGTAGTTTTAGTGCTTTTTTATCTCCAACCATTGCACATGTCAAGGTGTTCTTAAGCAGTAATGTTGCTTTCCTCACCAGCATGCATTTCACGGAAGTTATTAGGATCCTAAAGTAATTTTAATTCTATCGTACTGATACAGCTTTCTCTATGCTCTTGTATGTACCTATATTAAAGTGTATAATGAAACTATTTCTGCAAAAGTTTATCTTGATTAATATGAAGTAGATAGAAAAATAAGCTTTTAAGAATTCTTTGTATAAATCATACAAAGATAAAGAAATGGGTGGCGAAAGTCTTGTGAATGTAACATGAGATATTCTTTTTTCTTTTCTTTTTGGTTTGTGGAAAATGAATGACATTTGCTGACTTCACTTGAAAAACAGTTGACTTTTGTTACATTTAGCATTCACACATTTAATTTGTGCTTTTTGTGACACATCTATAGGTCTAGTTTATATATATGTGGCAGTGTTTGAGTAGCATATTTTCACTTAGTAATTTTGTCATTGCTTATTGCATTTGGTACCTATGTTTCAGGGTCGTGATGGTGAGATAAAGCATTTGTATCGCAACTTTGCGTTTCTTCATTCTCGCATGTATTTGGACAATGGTGGTATTTTTGTGTGCAAGACCAGACACTTACAGCTAGCAGGAGGTTCAAAAGTAAGTACATCTATAATTTATAAGTGGAAATCTCAATCAAGACTGATATGGCTGGGCTTAAAAAATGTTCATTTAAGCTTATATGTAAAAGCTTCTACAAGCTGTGCGTGCGTGTGATGGAAATTAATCATTTCTTCATACTAGCCATCTACAGGCTAAGGTTTTGAATTGACAGAGTCAACATGAAAAATTCAGAGCCACGGTTGGGATTTAAACCACGAGATCCATGGTTCAAATCTCGGCCATGGCATTGAATTTTTCATGTTGACTCTGTCAAAAGTCTGTGTGTTTGTGAATAAATGAATGAATTAAGTAGAAAATGAAGCTAGTTACAGTGAAGCAATAAATATTACACAAATATAGATATTTGCTACTAGATCAAAAGGTTTTAGGATATATTCATTTACGAAAGGGGCCTAATAAGGTTGGTTTTGCACTTATCTTAAGAAATTGATGTTAATTCTTCTTTCTTCTTTCTAATGGAAATCGATTTCAAAAGCAAATCGATTTCGTACTCAGTCCAGTTTCGTACTCAGATGGACTGAGGATGAAAGCGATTTGCTTTTGAAATCGATTTCCATTAGAAAGAAGAAAGAAGTATTAACATCAATTTCTTAAGATAAGTGGAGCCTTAGTAGCAAATATTTATATTTGTGTAAAATGAATGAATATTTATTTTCTAATACAGAAGTTACATAATTGAATTACATATGTCAAATACTTCCTTATAATCATAACATTTTATTACTCAGTTCCAATTATCTTTACAATTTCAAACTTCTTCAATTTTGCATGTTATGATGGATCTGCTAGTTTGGCCAATGTAGGTGTTTCTACTGTCACATCTGATTCTGTATACTACTGGGCTTAGGAGTGCAAAAAGGAGCATATATGCAGCCTAAAACTAAACCAAGCCAATAAATCAGCATTAGCAGAATACATTATCTCAGCCAGCCACCACATCGATTTTGATAACATGGAACTTCTAGCCACCTGCATCAGCTTCTCTTAGAGGATAACACAGGAAAGCATAGACATTTTCAAGCAACAAAACATGAATAGAGACAACGGAAAACAATTGCATACTACTTGGAAGACCTTGCTCACATGCACAGCTATTGACCATAGGTCAACCAGTGAGAGACAAGGAGCAGAGCCACGAGACCATCTCAAGTTCGACAGCTCACAGACACAGTCTCTACCACATAAAAGACTCAAAACAAACCAAGAAGACCAAAACAAACCTAAGAAAATGAATAAAGAAGAGAAAGGCAACAGGACTCATTTACAAAACAATCAGGAAGCAATGGCACCTGCACTTACTTTGATTGGCGGACAGACAAAGGGGTGGGACCACTGGGGAACCACCGATATATAAGCAAGAACAATGCAAAGATCGGATAAGAGCCCAGAGAAAGCTCACGAAATGAAGCTCATGAAACATAGGCAAATCTGACAAAGATGATGCTGCCTTCACCAGAAGCTTAGGATGCGCATCAAGATACAAGCCGTGGAAGCCTACACATTTATTTATTGCTTTTCTCCCTGATGCTTCACTGAAAGTGATCACATACCACAGCTTGGCTTGGTAGAGTCCATCTGCTCTGTCTAGACATTCATGGTTATCAAGGCCAATATCTTACTCAGGAGGAACAGCTTCTGATGTATAGCTTTGTAATATTGAATGAAATTTAATTCGTGCAATTTTCTTTACATAACTTTCTTTACTGTCCATGGAAATAGACGTGAACGGTGTAAACATGATGCACAGTGGCATAATGTAGTCAGCCGATCGGTCAGCTTCTATCTCTGGCTATGTGTTTAACATGGATGATGTCATTCGTGTGAGGCTCCACCTTTTTCCCCATTCTGTACTGCGCATCTGACTGCTCTCATCTATTTGCATGCACAGTACATCTTTTTTATTTATCTTTCCACATATCTAAACCTAATGATTTCCCATTTTATATTTAATACTTATAAAACATACAAAAATGTTTGCACGCCTAATGCTAATGAGTTCTTATCTATGCATACGTTTACATAGTTCTCTGTTTGATTTAATATCAGAATATTTTAATACCTACATACATGCCAACCTTTATAGTTCCTGCAAAATGTATGAGAGTGCATGCTTGTGTTTGAACAAAGCAGGCATTTATATACAGTTATGGGTGTACTCACAATATCACTGATTTTCACTGCTAACATATTAAATTCTGTTGCATTATATAGTAACTTAGGGTTACAGATTTAATGTACTGTATTAATTTGTACAAAGTGCTACTATAACCAGAGCTATGATCATGGTCCCCTTTCACCAGCTACATCAAAATGCATAATTTGAGTTCACCAATTGTGTTCTATAGTGGGAGGTATAAGTTTTTTTTTTTTATGATAGTTTCTGTTTATAATACATGTTTACAGTGTAAAATATGGACTAGGAATTTCAGTATGGAATAGGAAATTGTGTTCTTTATTTTTAATGTGTTTATTGGTACCAGGAAGTTTCAACAAATCTAAAGGAGGCATTACTGTCAGGTTTGCAAGGTTTTTTAAAAAAGAGAATTCAGTATATTTTGCATAGTCATTTCGTGTTGTTATAAACGATTATGTTTTGCTGGAAAGGGGAAAGTTTTAGGTTTCAATTTCAGAAAATTGTACTAAACATTGTGATACTTAACACGCTTTGGTGTGCAAAAAGAGATCAGTATCTTTGATTCAGTTTTGCTCAGCCTAGAGTCACATATCAGTGCTAAGAGAGTCACTTAGAAACTTGGACATAGAAGTATTTCTGACTTAATTTTCTCTTTGAGTGTTATGAGCGTTTTTCTTTATCTTATTATAATTTTGCCCATTGGGTGCTTTGCATATTATTAATTTCAGGAAGTCTGCAAATTGTAAAAATGTGAATGAAAGCATAAACTTGGAAAAGAAAACCAACCAAAAGGGTAGAGAAGTACTTAAATTATGATTAGATTATTTGATATTTCTTGTGCAACTTCTCATGTATTTTATTTAATTTATTTTTTGTGTGTTTCTCAGTATTTGAAGTTCAAAAACTAAATACCACGCAAATTTCAGAATATGTTCCAGAACACCGGAGGCATGTCCCCAGCACAAGGAGGGTTTGGGGGCATTATGTCACCCCGTATTTCATCACCATTGCATCCTTCAGGGGGTCGTGGTGCTGGTGCTGGTGGTGGTGGCGGTGGCGGCGGTGGTGGTCGAGGAAGAGGTCGTGGAGGTGCAGGAGTTCGAAGAGACCGAGAACTCATAGGACAAACTATAAAGATCACCGGAGGACCTTACAAAGGTATGGATTATTATTGTTGTTGGCAGTGGCATTTTTAATGCTTTTGAATCAGTGAAACCATTTAAAGTGCTAGTGGTCCTTAGCAGGTAGTGTACTCTTTTCCTATGAGTAAGGACTATGATACAGTGAAGCATACACTTAATATAATTTTGAGTTAAACTAGTACTCTGTGCTTATAATATTGCTAGTGTTTACCTAGAACACGTTTCGTTAGGACCTTCCTAACATCCTCAGCTAATGTCGACTATTGAATGTTGTTTTGGTGAACTCCTTTGTGGCGATAGGGACATTTCAGTTGATATCTTGATGAACTTAAAATTTGGGTTCTCTTCAAAGGTGTTTTCAAAATTAGTTTTCCTTCATATCTCTTTATGAAAATATATTTTTGGGAAAACATATTCATAAAGAAATATGAAGGAAAACTGTTTAATTTCGACACCATCTTTGAAGAGAACTCAAACTTCAAGTTTATTAAGATATCAACAGAGACTCCCTATCGCCTCCAAGGAGTTCACCAAACCATAATTCAATAGTCAACATCAGCTGAGTATGTTAAGAAGGTCCTAATGAAATGCATTCTAGGTAAACACTAGCAATATATGGAGCATTGAGTACTAGTTTGACTCAAAACTATATTAGTGTATTCTTTATTTGTATGAATTATAAAACGCTGTTACTTCTAAACTTACTCTGCATGCAACATCTAAACTATGCCACTCAACATGTGCTTTACACTAGTTGGTTAAAGCTGTCTGCACCATAAAATGTGCATGACCATAGGACCATTAGATGACATAGCTGTGGTGGAATTGAACAACATGCATGCATACAAATAAAGTTTCAGAAGTATGTAGTTGTAAAGTCTTATTAAATACTCCTTCTGTCCCATAATAATTTTCTGGTATGCTGAAATAGTATATTAATTACTGACAAGAGAGTATTGGATTTACATACATGCAGATATATGCAGTAGGTTAGCAAACAGGATTGTGAAGAATAATCATGTGACAATGTGATAACCAACAAACACTGTCAAGATGAGTATCAGCAGTGGGCATTGATATTCATAACACTGGTGTGGAACTGTATGCAGTCTGGTAAAGCAGTGTACTGAAAATCATTAGTCCAGTATATTCCTGAGATAATCCTACTGTGAGTATATTTATGAACAGCAGTAACAGATACTCTGGGAACATAACATGCAACAGAGGGCAGCAGAGATAGCAAGAACGTTTCAGAGAATGAACGGCAGGCAGTGTATGACTTTCTGTTGCAAAACAGTGTGGCTGGCATGGTGAAGAAAAGGGCCATGACAGGTGTTGCCTGTGGAAAAACAGTATATTGTATTGAGCAACATGGATGGCAGTGCTTGGAACATAGATCTGTTTGTGCTGTAGTTATGTTTGGGATGAAAGGTAACTTAGGTACAAAGAAGCAGGATCTCGCCCTCCAATGGCTATGGTACCTGCTAGTGTTAAAGCGGCAGAACATTTGTTCAATTGCAGTGGCGCTGAATGTCTCTTAAAAATGCTCTACATAGGCATGTGAAGGTGGGAGAGTTGTGAGTCCGTTCAAATAAATTGAAGCCATTTTTGACCAACTGCGATAAAACATCAACACTGGTAGTTCCTCCCACTATTGACCGTCCTGAAACTGAAAATCTGAAGTTCAGCATGGGACACCATATGGATGAAAGAGGGTCAGAAAATGCACCTACCAGACAAACTTGACATACAGCGAACCTGCAGAAGCACACTATTTATTCCAAAAATAATGTTTCTAGCTGCTGTATCTCAGGCTTGGTTGTATACTGGTTGCAGTCAGTGGTTTGATTATAAATTACATATTTAGCTCTTCATCAGAAAGGAGCACACTAAGAGGAACAGCAGGAATTGACTTGCTGTACAGTGGTGATCACACCAACAGCTGTCACCAAAGATGTTTATCGGGACGTGCTCATCAAAAAATTAATCCCAGCAATAGATGCAAAATGGCCGTGTGGAGTGCACATGGTGCGGTGTCCATTTAGCAGGACAATGCACGTCTCCATACTCCCCAATAACCGCACCTGGCTGGATGCTGTAGCAGCCAGTGGAACCACAAGATATTATATGCCAACCTCTTAAGCAGTCCAGATATGAATGCTTTTGATTTGGAGTTCTTCCAGGCAATTTAGTCTCTCCAGCCCCAGGCAGCTTCACAAACTATTGATGAGTTGATAGTGGTTTAACTAAGAAGCCTGGAACTTAAGTACATACAGAATGGCAAGTCACCATAAAAATGTGCGTGTCTCATAGCATATGAGAACCCCTAGTGGTCTACTGGGAAACATATGAGTCAGTTGGAGAATTTAATGTCATGTCGGCACGTTGGCTATAGTAGCTCAGTGGTTTAGAGCAACCACACGGAGAGCAGGAGATCCATGGTTCAAATCCCAGCAATGGCATTAAATTTTTCAATCTGACTACTCATTCAAATAAAGTATTTTATTTGTTTTGTTTTCAGTTTGTACTGATTCTGGAGATATGAAGTTACATGAATCATTCTCTTGTTTCATTTTTGTCATACATATTCTTAACCACTATTGTCACAATATTTTTGTTATTGTAATTAATGTCTTCCAACATTAAGTCATATCGGACGATGAATGAAATGGATGAAATGTTGTCCAGATATGTCCAGGGTCTATAGAACTTACAGAACTTCAATATTCATCTTTCAGGATAAGAGGAAAATCTAGGAGAAAACCGTATCTAGACAACTCATCCAGACCGAGATTCCTCCCTTATACTGATAGACAAATGTCGGGTAATTCTAAGCTCCATGGACCCCGGACTCATTTGAGCATCACTTCACCCATTTCATTCATCGTCCAATATGACTTAATGTTGGAGGATGTAAATTACAAAACAAAACTTCTATGCTTCCTACTTATTGGGCTTACTGTGCAATGTAATCCTTTTTATTCGCGAAACAAAGTTTAATGAAATGTTGGATAGAGTCAACATGAAAAATTCAATGCCATGGCCGGGATTTGAACCATGGATCTCCTGGTTTCCATCCAGTCGCTCTAATCCATTGAGCTACCATGGTCAACGTGCTGTCCTGACATTAAATTCTCCATTTGACTCGTATATTTTCCCAGAGGACCACTAGGGGCTCTTGCATCCAAGATACACCATTTGTGGCGACTTACTATCGTAAGTACTTGAGTCCCAGGTTTCATCATTTAACTCTTATTATTTTAGTTAATTGATGGAAATTAATCATTTCTTCACACTAGCCATACATAGGCTAAGGTTTTTGATGGATAGAGTCAACATGAAAAATTCAATGCCATGGCCGGGATTTGAACCATGGATCTCCTGGTTTCCGTCCAGTCGCTCTACCCCATTGAGCTTGTATACGTGTATAAGAAAATATACGAGTCAAATGGAGAATTTAATGTCAGGACGGCACGTTGACCATGGTAGCTCAATGGGTTAGAGCGACTGGACGGAAACCAGGAGATCCGTGGTTCAAATCCCGGCCATGGCATTGAATTTTTCATGTTGACTCTATCCATCAAAAACCTTAGCCTATGTATGGCTAGTGTGAAGAAATGATTAATTTCCATCAATTAACTAAATTAATGAAAAGTGTTCGCCTTTATGTATAAATAATATTTCAAATGGAGAGTTGAGCCAGTTTTCTAAGAGTGTTTAAAAACTTAGGTTTCTTTTAAAGTTGTGGACTAAAATTGCTGTGCAACAGCTAATTTATCTGTTTATTTATGTTTCAGGCTTCTCATGTGTTCTTTAAACCATAAGTTTATGTTCCTCTTTGTCTTACATATGTATCTTTTTGTAGTTTTTACTTCGAATTTCATAAATACTAGAATTTTTTCCCTCTGGAATTGTCCAGTCTTGAGTATGCTTTTAAGCGGTGTATGTCACCCGGAGCTTGAGTTATACCATATTCTTTGTACAGCTTTACTTCACAACTATGACCATATCTTGTGCAACCTGTGCATGGTAGTACAGCTAGCATAACCTACAGCTTTACCCCTCTCTCTCTCTCTCTCTCTCTCTCTCTCTCTCTCTCTCTCTCTCTCTCTCTCTCTCTCTCTCTCTCTCTCTCTCTCTCTCTCTCTATCTCTCTCTCTCTTTCTTTATCTCTTCTTTACCTCCTTTCTGTCCGTTTCTGTGTGTAAATATCATGTGATATATTAAAACAGTACATTTTATGATTTTTAGAAAACGAAAGCACTAGGAACAGGTTTAACTTCACATATGTAAGTTTGTGCCTCCATATGCTTAATAACCATTGTTACTGCTGTTGTTTTTTAAATATAGTTTGTCATAATTAAAAACTATACAATGAGTCGATTGAGAGTACTCTGCACTTCACATACCACAAATTTTTGTTAATTGTTCGGACTAAATAAATAAATAAATAAAATAAATAAAATCTGAATATTCTACCCCGGCACCTAGACAACTATACCGGGGCATATATCCAAATTTTCTCTTTATTTTTCCATAAAATCCTTACAAATGTTATAATTATACAAATCTCTCAGAAAACTACTCTACAAAAATAAAATGAAATAAAATAACAGAAATAAACACAAAAAAGCAAAAACCAAAAGAAAACAACTATAAAAATTACAAAATCCTTATTTCCTAAATCTATATCTAAATCTACTAATTCTGTAGTCCACCATGGCCTCTGCCATCACTCTCTCCCTCCGCCGCCCATGCAGTCAACTCCATTGTTAGATTATTCAATAATTCTTCCCGTCTTATCCTATTTTGTATTCTAGAACTCCTTCTTGGATCTTGTACTATTCTTCGCCTATTATCAACTCTTTCTCCTTTGAATATTTTTACCTCCCATGCTTTCTTACTTACAAAGTTAGTCAAAACTTGTAATTTATTTACCAATTGTTGATCTCGAATTATGTCATATACGATATATCCTGCTAGCGCATGCCTCTCTTCTTGTTGGTGAATTGCATATCTTCCACATTCAAATACTACATGTTCAGGATTATCTTGTTTGTTACATAATTCACATATATCATTTTCAGTTTTATTGATTTTCTTCCAATAGGTCTTATAAGGTCCGTGTCCAGTTATATAATGTATAAATCCCTTTGTTGGTTGAATAAAATTCAATTTTAGTCTCTCTTTGACGTTCTGAAAAATTTCAAACACTCTTCTACCTTCTAGACTGTCTGTCCATTCTTTTTGCCATTTATCTTTTAAACTATTTTTAATCACCCAAGATTTGTTTGTTCTGACTCCAGTTATATTATAAACTTTTTCTAAGTTTCCTTTTTTCGCCCAAAATTTTGCGCCCTTCAATCGTATTAATAAATCAATCGGCCAAATGGCCGTTGTTACTAGCAATGCCATAGTTGGTGTTGTTTTTACAGCTCCTGTCAGACGTAATAATACTTTTCTTTGCGTTCTTCTCAACAATCTTCTTATTTGTACATCATCCATCCTTTCTGCCCAAACTGCTGCCGCATAAGTCATAATTGAAGCAAAAATGGTGTTATGATATATCTGTATGTTACGCAATGGAAGTACAAAATTTAAATTGGTTATTCTTGCTAGCTTAAGCATTATTTTCTCTGTTTTCTGCCTAATATACTCCGTGTGTTTTCTGAAATGAAATTTTTCATCTATCATGATACCCAAATATCTCATCTCTTTTTCCCGTTTAATGTTCTGATTATTTATCTTCACTGTAGGATCCCGCTTTAAATTTCCCTTAAAAAGCACATAATTTGACTTGTTTGGTGCAATTTTTAGTTTTGTTCTGAAACACCAATTTGATAATGTATTTGTAACTTCTCTTGCTTTATTTTCTAGCTCTAGTCTGCTCTGTCCGTCCATCATTATGACTATGTCATCAGCATACGCTATTACATCCAAAACCTTATGATCTCTTTCCAGTAGTTCTAATAAATCTTCTGATAAAATATCCCAAAAGAGGGGCCCCAAGATAGAACCCTGAGGGCAACCCTTGGTTATCTTCTTCCTAGTTTCAAAATTTGATCCACCAATGAATACTTCTCTATTGGAACAATAATCCTTTAATAAATTATAAATAGTACTTGAATATTTCTTGTCTTTTAAAATGCCGAAAAAATACGGCCACCATAAATTATCAAAAGCGCCCGATATGTCCACAAATAATCCAATTACATAATTCTTTTGGCTTTTTGACACTGTTTCTTGAATTTTTAATATTGCATCCTCAGTTGAATATCCCTTTCTGAAACCAAATTGTTTATTATTCATACCCAGCATCAACCTATTTTCCATTATTCTTTTATATATTAACTGTTCAAAGATCTTGCCAATAGCATTTAATAAACATACTGGTCTGAAAGATTTTGGTTGCGTTCTGTCCTTATCTGCTCCTTTGCACAAAATTACAACCTTTGCCTCCTTCCACAAGTTTGGAAATCTCCCTCTTGCCAAACAATCATTAAACAAGAAACACAAAAACAAGACAATTTCTTCTCGTAGATTATACAAGACTTCATTTATAATACCATCTGGACCAGGTGCCTTCTTCTTTTTTAACTTCTGCAGAATTAATTTTATTTCTGTAATATCAAAGGGATAAACAGGATTTCCTGTATACTGCAACATCATCTGGTTTCTTTTTTCAACATGAATATCATCATCTTCTTCCTCTTTATCATCTGGCAATAACGTATGTAATAACAATTCCACCGATTCTTTCCCACTTTCTGTCATCTCCCCATTACCCTTATCTAATGTGGTTAAGATTTCTGGCTTCTTAATTTTATCCATAATAATTTTATACGGTTGTCCCCAGACATCTTGTTTTAAATTATTTTCAACGAACTGTTCCCAATGTTGTTTTCTGGTGTCTTCTAATAATTGTTTATACTTTTGTTTGGCCTCCCTATAATTCTTTAAGTTCTCTTCTCTTTCCGTATGTATGTTTGATTTTTGATATATTCTTCTTAATTTCCTTGCTAACGATCTCAGCTTCTGCAATCTATCTGTCCATTTTATTTTATCCTTATTATTAGAAATTGTTATCTTTGGAACGGATTTTGATACTGCTACTTTTATTGCTTGTGTTAAATTTATTGCATCCAAATCCACTGATATTCCCGTATACTGTAAATTTAAATCCTTAAATACTTGCTTCATCTTATCCCAATTTGCTCTTTTATAATTATAACGTAATTCTATTTCATGTTCTTCTTGAATTACTTCCCTATTCAATATATAATCAAAATAAATCAAATTATGATCACTTGTGGTCTGACCCTGTGTGACCCACCAATTTCTAATCTTCTTCTCCGCTGTTGCTGACGCTAAAGTAATATCTATATTTTCCTCAGCACCTGCTCTATTTTGAAAGGTTGGTGGATTACCATCTTTATTTATTACATATAAATTTAATTCCGAGATATGTTCTTCCAGTTTCTCCCCTCTTTCATCTGGTCTTTTACTGAACCACCAAGTTGATTTTGCATTACAATCACATACATGCATGATTTCTTTATTTCTGAATTTATTATGAATATTTTGTAATTTATATAGAAAGGGTTCAATATCCAAACTATATTGAAAATAATAATTTGCCAATATAAAACTTCCATACTTTGTTATAACTTCAATGCAATTAACATGCGTATCCAGAAATTGCGCTATGTTTACTATTTGCAAATCTTGCTTGAAAATTACTATTGCTGCCATTGCCTTTTCCTGAGATAAGATTTGTCGGGATCTTAACGGCATATATGGAATTTTGGAATTTACCACATACGGTTCTTGAATACAGATAATATCTAATTTTAATTCTTCTGCAATTTTTCTTATTTCCGCCATAACCAATTTACTTCTTTGCCCATTTATCTGTGCAATTCTTAAGCTTTCCTCCATGAGTTACTTCCTAAATTTAATCCACCAAATACATCTCTTCTTACTTTTGCGAAATTCTCTCTATTTTCATTTACTTCCTTTGCCATATTATGATTGAAACTTCTTATATTGTCCTTAAATTTATTTACTTGGGCTATTTTATATTTATTTTGTTTAGAAGTTATAGATTTATTTGTGTTTACAGCTGATAAACATGTTGCTATAATCGAGATTCAACTGTATTGGAACACCACAGTGAAGCGAAAAATTATTAAATTTTAGATGAGTCGCGTTTTTTACACATCTGCTTCACTTTCGTACCTATTTTGAGGACATGTTTCGCAAATCTTCGCTTGCATCTACGGCTCTTGTGCGACTGACGCTAGATCCAGCGGTCCAGCGGTGTGGGACGCTGGATCTAGCGTCAGTCGCACAAGAGCCGTAGATGCAAGCGAAGATTTGCGAAACATGTCCTCAAAATAGGTACGAAAGTGAAGCAGATGTGTAAAAAACGCGACTCATCTAAAATTTAATAATGTTGCTATAATATTTTCCGATTTATTAGATTTATTTGGAATTTTTTGTGCATTGGTCTTATAAAACGTTTCTGGCTTAAAGCTAGGATTAAAATTGGCGGTTTTTACTACATTATCCTTTACGACATCTTTTTTAACAATCTCCGATCTATTTAATCCTGAATGTCTAATTTGTGCATAACAATGTGGCCAGCTTGCTGCTGAATCAAATACAACTCGACCATAACATAGAACAAGATTATTATATAATTCTTCTAGATCTAATACCTCTCCCCTTCTCTCAGAAACAATATTTAACAACAACATTAATTCTTCTAGATCTGTTGGTAGATTTTTTGTTCTTGAATCCATCCTTTCAACTGCATTTGGAACTGGAATCATAATTTTATCACCATTTTCATGAGCTCTTCTTGTAATATATCTTAATGCCGCAATTAGTGTCTTGGGTTCTTCTAATCTACTTAACTTCAATGTTTTTTCAAAGTCATTATAAATTTCCTTAATATTAAACTCTTTGGTCTTTTCTTTCGTATCCTTTTGATTTATTAACGACCATTCTCCCTGTTCTCTATCCTTCTCAAACACAAACTCAACTTCTTCAACTTCGTCTACAACTTGAACATTCTCCTTTCTTTCCTCTTCTTCGCCTACTTTTTCATATATTATTTCATCATAATTTATTTCAACATTCCTTCTTGTATTCCTCTTCTTATTCTTCTTTATTGGTAAGTTAATATTTTCTTCACTGTTGACCATAATCAATTCGGGAAACAAATCTTTCTAACATATTATAAGTTGAACAATTCCCCTTGCCTCTGCAAATCTTGCCTCTCCTCTTGCAAGGAATACAACATTCTTCTCTTTTCTCACATTCATTCCTCAGATGTCCAATTTCTCCGCATTTTCCACACACTTTATTATTTTCCCTACAGGATTTCTTGACATGACCATAATTATAGCAATTCAAACATTTCGGTACAGAGATGAAATTCTTTACTGCTACCGCTTGAAAACCTGCATATATTCTTCCTGATTGAATGAGATTTTTCCACAATATTGGAGAAACTTCGGCCACATGATGAACTGTAGCTCTATTTCTCGGACCAGTCTTAAATCTTAAAACAAACTGTTCACTGAACTCTTCTTTCGTCATCTCGTCTATGAAGTTTTGTTCATAAATATTTTCTTGTAACTCCTCATCTGATACACCTTTCAAAACATTATACAAGATAACTTGTGGATTTCTTTTCTTCGGCTCTTCAATCTTCAATTCTTTTTCCAATAACTCTTTACAGTTTATAACTTTCTCAATATCTTCTTTTGTTTCTGTTTCAATTAGTACATTTTTGCCCGCTGGTCTCAAACTACAAATTCTTATTTTATTCTTAACAGGATTCAAATTCTTAGTAACTGTTTCTTGTAGATCTTTAATATTCATGTTCGGACTGTAGTAAAATATACTTTGGAAAGGCAAAACGTAACATTTGAACCTGATTAAAAGAACATTTTTAGAACATATCTGGGATCATTGCCACAACACAGAACACAAAACCTAACTACTAAAACCAATTCACTTGAATCAAGAGTTACACATCTGGGAAAACATTTATATAAAGAAATGTGAAACACATTTAATGAGTTAATTGATGGAAATTAATCATTCCTTCACACTAGCCGTGTATAGGCCAAGTTTTTTTTGGATACTATCAGGGTCAAACTGAAAAATTCAATGCCATGGTCAGGATTTGAACCACGGATCTCCTGGTTTCCGTCTAGTTGCTCTTACCCATTAAGCTACCATGGTCAATGTGCTATCATGACATTAAATTCTCCAATTGACCATATACTTTCCCAGTAAACCACTAGGGGCTCTCGTAGATGGCATTGAATTTTTCAGTTAGACATTTAATGAGTTTTGACATTCCATCGGAAGAAAATATTTTACTCAGCCTCATTGAATCACTTCAGATGTTTTATTTCTCGAGTACCAAAGTTCTTGATAATGTTTTCAAGTGGAGGCAACGTGTTGAAAGAAAATTTGTGGTATATGAAGTAGAGTGTTCTCAGTCAACTCTTTCTACAGTTTTTAATTATTACATTACTTCACAATGTTAACTCCAATTTGCATTTTCAAATTATGGTTTAATGTCCTTTAAGTGAGTAGGTCAATGTGGACCATGAAGGAATGAAATGGTTGAAATGATGCTGAAATGAAACAGGCTTCCATAGAACTTACAGCTGCCTGACATTCATCGTTTCAGAATAAGGTAAAATCTTGGGAGGAAACCTTTTGTGCAAACTCACCCCAACATTCCAACTTGAATACAAAGCTGACACTACCTCTATGTCACTATGTCTCATGGTAGTGAATAATAGTAAAAAAGGGGGAAAAAAAACAAGGAAAAAAAAATTGGTACAACTTCTTAAATATTCATCGTATTGAAATTGTATAAATGACAGCATGTCAGAAGCATAGCTTCCCTATTGTAATAATATTTTTTAATATTTGACTTTGCACTTTAAGCAAAAACATTAATGCCCGCCTCGGTAGCGTAGATGGCAGCGTGTCTGCCTCACGTTCAAGAGGTCCTGAGTTTGAATCTCGGTCAGGGTGAGTTATCTGGATAAGGTTTTTTCCAGGTTTGCCCTTATCCTGAAAGACAAATGTCAGGTAACTCTAAGCTCTATGGATGCTGGACTCATTTGAGCATCATTTCACCCATTTCATTCAACGTCTGATGTGACTTAATGTTGGAGGATGTAAATTATACACAAAAAAAATCAGTATGATGTCATCTAATATGTAAAACCTGAAGCTATTGAGTGAAGTAGCATAAAAAATGGGGAAGTTTGCAAGCACACATGAATCATTACTACTAAAATTAGGCAAGTGAGTCAACCTTGTATATACTTTTCTCCACTTACAAGTTTTTTATGAAGACTAGTTTCTGGGGACTTCTCCCCTATCGTCAGCTCTGTGAGTCTACCACAGAGCTGACGATAGGGGAGAAGTCCCCAGAAACTAGTCTTCATAAAAAACTTGTAAGTGGAGAAAAGTATATACAAGGTTGACTCACTTGCCTAATTTTAGTAACAATGGCACTCCACTTTCTGAAATACTTCTTTTTATTCTGTACACATGAATCATTTTAAAAAGGGAGCTTCTGATTCAAGTAGCCTATTGTATATGTTAGCATTAATTGTTCACCCAAAATTTAACAATTTTGGTTACACTTTCATTATGTAAATAAATATGGTATTTAGTTTCATATGTTAGTAATTGTGTTGCATATTTACAATAGGTAATGTTGGTATTGTGAAGGATGCCACAGAATCAACAGCTCGAGTGGAATTACATTCGACGTGCCAGACAATTTCTGTGGACCGTTCACATATAGCCAGTGTTGGAGTACTTACCAAGGTAAAATTTAGTGTAGTAAAATTGGTTTGGAACCAATGTTGGTATTTACAGAGGTTAACAGTAATTTTATGATTGAATTTCTGAAATTAAATCTTTAATGGTCTAGTTTTAAATATGATATTGCTTTCAAATTTGGGGTTTGTTATGTATTGCTTTGAACTTAAGAAACAGTGTTTTTGGGATGTGTAGTTTGAGTGCAGAGTTCTGTTTTAAAAAATGGAGGATGCAGATATTAGAAATAAACTAGAATTACAAGAAGTCGCATAAGAGCCGAAGATGCAAACAATGTTTTGCGAAGCATGTCCTCAAAATAGGTACGTAAGTGAAGCAGATGTGTAATAAATACGACTCATCTATAAATTAATAATTATTTCGCTTCACTGTGGTGTTCCAATAGAGTTAAATCTCGATAGAATTACAATGTTAAGTACGAGGATGGTCTGATTAGTTCTCAGAATCACCCTGAGAGGTCAGCTCTAGCGCCACAAGTTTTTCATGTGATATTCATTTGACTGTTAGCTGTAAACATGTTTCACATCAGTGTTCTTGGAAGACAGCTGTAGTGATAATGCAGCTCTATTGTTTTTCCAGTCGAGTGATTTCCAAAGATGGAAAAATCCAGATTTGAGCAGTGATTGGGTATTTCGTAAAGAAAGGTATGAAAGTAAAGAACTTTTATGCCATCTTTCTGAATACACTAGGGGACTCTGCTCCATTATATTCAGCTGTTGCCAAGTGGATAAACAAATTTAAATTTGGTTGAGAGAGCTTAGATGATGATCCACACAGTGGCTGGCCAAGATGTCTCACTACCCCAGAAATCATTGCAAAAGTACACAAAATGCTATTGAAGGATCACCAAATGAAAGTGTGTGAAATTGTGCAAGCTTGCCAGATATCATCTGAAAGGGTATATTGCATTTTACTGAAGAATTAGATATGAGAAAAAGAATCCTCAAGATGGTGCCATGATTCTTGATGCTGGATGAAAAACACAAGAGGATGGAAGTATTAGAACAATGCTTGGCCTGTTTTAGGAGCAGGAAACAAGATTTTTTGCACTGATTTGTGATCGTGATGAAACTTGTGTCCACTACTATATCCCAAAGTCAAAACAATAGTCAAAATAGTGGAAGCATTCCATTGTGTAAGGACTATGATACAATGAAGCACAAAATTAATATAATTTTGAGTCGAACTAATACTCAATGCTCCACTTATTGCTAGTATTTACCTAGAACGCATTTCGTTAGGATCTTCCTAACATCATCAGCTGTTTTTGACTAATGGATGTCGGTTCGGTGAACTCCTCAGAGGTGATAGGTGCGTCTCTGTCGGTATCTTGATGAACTTGAAATTTGGGTTTTCTTCAAAGGTAGTGTCGAAATTCAATTTTCTTTAATTTCATTCTTTTCATAAAGAAATATGAAAGAAAATTGTTTAATTTCGACACTACCTTTGAAGAAAACCCAAATTTCAAGTTCATCAATATACCGACAGAGACGCATTTATCACCCCCAAGGAGTTCACTGAACTGACGTCCATTAGTTGACAACAGCTGATGATGTTAGGAAGATACTAACGAAATGTGTTCTAGGTAAATACTAGCAATAAGTGGGGCACTGAGTGTTAGTTCGACTCAAAATTATATTAGTGGAAGCATGTTGATTCTCTGCCACCAAAAAAAGTAAAGACAATTATTTTGACTGGAAAGGTCATGGCATAAGTTTTCTAGGATGTGAAGGGAATTCTGTTTGTAGATTAGCTCCCTAGAGGGAAACGATTACTGGAGAATACAATGCTAACCTGAACCAATTACAACAAAATATATGCAAAACAAGGCAGGTTTAGCAAGGAAGAAAGTCATCTTCCATCAAGACAATACACCCTGTACACATGTGCCATTGCCATGGCAAAATTACACAAACTAAGGTATGAATTGTTGCCAGACATATCTTATTCGCTTGATATGGCTCCATCAGACTTCCATCTCTTCCTGACGCTGAAAATTTTCCTTGATGGATAAAGATTTGCTTCAAATGAATTGATTGCCAGAGTTAACAACTATTTTGCAGGCTTGGAGGAATCACATTTTCAAGATAGGATCAAGACATTGGAACATCACTGGACCAAGTGCATTAATCTACAAGGAGACTATATTGACAAATAAAAACTGTGTTTTAGTGTTGAAAGTTCTTTTTTCTATTTTGTTCCAAGAACTTATCAAACCACCCTTGTAATTCATCAAATCCCTTGAATAATACAATTGCAAAAGATAAAGATTTTGATAGGAATCTTTTATCCAAAATATTTGACAGAGACAAATCCCCTAATCTCTTTCATGAAGATTTAGGGATTTGAATTGCGACTTTCATGGAATTAGTGTTACTCTGAGGAACCAAAAAAGCATATCTGTATTTTAATTACTTTGAAGCACATGAATTACTTAAAAAAGTCATTTAAACTCTCTTAATAGCTTTGCTCTCCTATTTATTTTGTGAAACACATATTGTTAGCTTGAACTCACACAGTCTTTATAGAGTTGTGACAAACAGTTATTTTCGGTTATAATTGTCACACTTACATGACTAAACGATGACATATAATAGTTATCAGTAGTAATTAAATTGTTTTTATTTCATGTTTGTCATGTTCACAGTTACAGTATATCAATGGTTACCTGTAATGATTAGTTGTAATTACATTTCAAAATGAATTACTTTGACATAGATTTACTTTCGTTTGAGATCTTCTTGGGAAACAAGCCAGGTGAAAGACGATTAGAAATCGACGTTTTGGGAGCGTACATCTCCCCCATCATCAGGATATTTTAATAAATGTTATAACCACAAAATGTATAACTGGATGTAATACAAATATCAAAAAAGACTAAACACTACCAATACTCGCATCACTGAACAAAAGACTGTTTTCAGTAAATTAAATGCCAGGTCAGGAGATGGTGGAGTATAGAAAATTAATTGGGTCAAAGAAATGTAACTTCTTAACTTGATAATCAAGCTGTATAGATCTGTGGTTCTTAAGCCGACGGATTTCCATTTTTAAGACCGGTTTCCAAGAGCAAATTAATTTTCTATACTCATGTGATCTCCTGATCTGGCATTTAATTTATTGAAAACAGTCTTTTGTTCAGTGATGCGAGTATTGGTAGTGTTTTGTCTTTGTTGATATTTGTGTTATATCCAGTTATACATTTTGTGGTTATAACGTTTCTTAAAATATCCTGATGATGGGAGAGATGTAAGCTTCCGAAACATCGATTTCTAATTGTCTTTTCATCTGGCTTTTTTCCCGAGAATATCTCAAACATATTGATCGCCAGGAAAGCTTCAGGTCTTATTTTAGTTTTACTTTGTTATTTGATCCAATCTATACTGGTCGCCAAACTAGAATGTGATTGACAGTTAGTAAGCACATGGTAGAATGCTTTAAATAAATGGGAGGGGATGAGTGCATCATAACAGTTTTCGTAGTAACCATTAGAAGGACCAATTAGAGTCCAGACGTTTCCATAACAACGTTAGGATCTAAACCTTGGTTGCCGATATTCTAACGCGTGTGCTTAGCATGACGTGCGGGCGAGCAAGTTACGCAAATGCTGCAGTAATCATAATACCTTGATATTTATTTCTCTGCTGATAACACTACATAAACAAAATGCTGTTGCTGTTCTTATTTTATATACAACAGTTAGAGATGCTGTATTGGCAAGTTCCTTTGCATTTCATTTGTGACAATTTGCCTTGGTTTACGTGTGTGTAAGTTCGTGTATCTGTGCGTGTGTTGTGATCATTTGCAATTGTGTTTTAATGAATGTTTAATTATGTCTACAAATAGAGACAAGCAAAAACCTGAAAGTGCTCGGGTACCAAATAAAACTATATTTGGTAAAGGTATTCCAATTAAAGGACAGGCACAGGAAATAATATGCTCTGTGAGAGAATACTTTGAAGAGGAGAAATTGAAAGGGGAGCTAATTATTCCATTCTCTAAGGTGTTTGATAGGACTTCATGTGCTGTAGGTATCAGTTAGAACATTGTGGTTAAGATTGGGAAAGACAAGTATTTTAAGTAAGAAAGTCAGGCATTGGAGTCGAAATTAGAAACTCCCGGAGAAAAAAGTAGTTAAGCGGTACTTCTCCACTTCATTAAGCATCAAAATGTCACAGGTCGATTTGCCGGATGTCACAGGTATGCCTCTTTTGTTACGATGATCTTTACATTGATGTGTTCTTGCATGTTCTAGCATTTGCATGTAGATCCATGACTTCTCTATTGTCTTTGTGTACAGTATTATTAATAATGATGATGATGACCATTGCAGTTGCAACTGAATCACCTTCGCTTGCGTAATCCTATTGAGCTTTCCATGTGGCAGCAATAAGCGGCAACTTCGCCTCTCTCTCCATACGAAATGTCAATCACTTTCTAGATTGGTAACCAGTATAGGAAAGGTTCTTCTAGCTGTGTCAACACTTTGAGTACTTCAGTGGTTTATTATCATAAAATATATTCATGCTTGCATTTCAACACATGTTAGTACAAGGAACTGAGTCAAGTGGGATCTAAATATAAAATATATTCATGCTTGCTTTTACATTTCAATACATGTTTGTACAAGGAACTGAGTCAAGTGGGATCTAAATATAAACGTCATGTAATATAGATATAGTAAAGGATAGTACATCATTACTGCTAACTTAAATTCTATTACACTTTATCATATAATAAATATTTTTGTAGGATGTTGTATAAAACATGGTAATGAACAGTTTGAAGCACACTTTTGCTAGAGAAGAGAAATATAATAAAAAATAGATAGATCATTTTAGTTGATTAATGCTATGTATGTGTAACCAGTCTTCTTTCATGTTCTAGTTACTTAGGAAAGCTTTCCATTTATTGTGAGTGTGCTCATTACATGTATTTTATTACTAGTGAACCAGTATTACGCTCTGAACATGGTATTAAAATATAAATTGTAATTGATATTTTTAGCAGTGTTTTTAAAAATATATTTGAAGATAATAAGCAAGTTTGTCTTTCAGGAGGGATCATTCAGCTCATACAGCAGAACTCCAGCATATGGTGGTGGAAGCCAGACTCCTATGTATCGTGAGGGCAGCAAGACACCCATGCATGGCTCTCAGACACCTATGTACGATGGTAAGTCTTATTTGCCCTTAAGAGTGTCCTGTATCAGAAAATGGCTGAATTTTCTTAAAGATTGACTCCTATACTAGCAAAATTATGACATGCTAACACATGGTATTGTATCTTCGTATCTATATCATACTTATCACGAATGATATCTTCTGTAAGGGACTAAGGAGGAACTACACTACTGTTTTGACTCGCTGTCAGTATCACTTTATCTTCTTCACTAAGTGAAAAAGTGCTAACCAAATGTCACTTTTATTTTCTGGTTAGTCACAGACTTTCTGTTCCATTGTGATTTGTTGTGATCACAATGTGCATTAAACTGCAATATGCTAATCTAGTACCGAAGTCTATTAACAATCACTACTACATTCACCAATGCTGCCGACCTGCAAATATTTATGCATGATAATGTTACAAAGAAAATAAAGAGGAAATGCTGGCTGTTTCAAAGAGAAAATGCAGTTTAAATACTGTTAATTTTCTCAAAGTAATCCTGAACAGCATCTGTTACAAATTTTACGAATTAACCGTGTGCTAAAACTTTTCTTCATGGGTCAAATTGGGGTAGATTTTGGCATTTTATGCATGCATAGTGAATATCAGTCCATAATAAATTCCAAAAAGTCTTCTCAACACACAACATAGTTCTTGCACCTCAAAATAGATTCAATATCAAGAATTTGTTAAAAGGCCCACCGCCCCCCCCCCCCCTCAAAGTTCAATTATTGCAAAAGAAAAACTAGGAATCTACGAGATCAAATGTGAAACTTGCCCTAAAATATATATAAGAAAACAAAAAGAATGATTGACATTAGAACAAAAGAACATATAAGAAATATTAAAAATGGTGAAATAGAAAAATTAGCAGTTGCTTTTCAGTTCTTGAATACCAGACATGCTGTTAACGTGGAGACAGCTTTGTTAAAACATGTTAATCATCCCATAGATCTTTCTGTATGGGAAATCTTCATTAATAACAATTGTCATAGAATCATGAATTTCGAAACTCCACCACCGGACATCTTTGACAAATACATCAGGCCATCTATCGTCAACACAGAGAAGAAGGAAAGCACTACAATTTGCACTGGTCGAGACTCAGCTGATGATAGGAGCAACAGCTCTTGAAACATGTCCTGTGAAAAACTGTGAGTGAAGCAATGTGTCAATATTTTCTCGATTCATTTTAAATAATATATACTTTTAACTGAGAAGTTGCTGACCAATGGAAACTAATATATATATATATATATATATATAATATATTATTCATTATCTTCAGTGAGTGACTATAAATGTACTCCACAGTTTACAACTATAAATACCTTAACACACTTAAAACTTCACCGAAACAAAATATTTCAACATAATTGTGGCTTTTACTGAGTAGAAATATGAAATTTAAAATTTAAATACTAAGCAACTTGTTAATGTTCCTCCTAATAAGGAATTAATAGTTGAAAATGTGTAGTTTACAGAAGCAGTGTATTACATTATTGCTACTTTGTTTTGCAGCTGGTTCAAGAACTCCACACTTTGGGAGCATGACACCATCACATGATGGTTCTCGTACTCCTGGACAGTCTGGTGCCTGGGATCCCACCATCACCAATACTCCAGCCCGTACCAATGACTTTGATGGGTATTCTCTAGATGAGGCATCTCCATCTCCAGGATACAATCCTAGTAAGTTTCATGTAGTACTGCTACAAATAATTCAGTTTGGAAAATGAGTGCATTTACACGGTTTGTATTTGCAGTGTGCTGTAGTAGCTTCATTGAATTCTTGGTTTATGAGTATAGAGTACACATTTGACTTTGAAAATGCAGTAACCATAAGTGCTATCCTTTTTGTGGTGGAATGAATGAAATGAATGAAAAGCCTGTAAATTCCTTGAAGTCAAAGGCCTCCTGCTGCGCAAGGAATAGCATTTGGGAAGTTCATTAGGGTTGCAACTCCTAAGAGCATTGTGCATACTTTCATGTCCTTAGCAGTGTCATTGTTTACTTATATTTAGTGCATACACCATTTTTGTACAGATTTATTTATGGTACATATATACTTTTAGTTTATAGCACCTGAGTAGCTACTTCCTCCATTGTCCTCCATGTAGCTCTGTTCTTAACTCTGTTCACTGTGTCCCTGCTATCTTGTTAAAGCTATCTGCCCATCTCATCTTTGGTCTCACTGCCGCTTGATGTCCCACATTGTCATTCATTGTATCCATCTGAGGTGGTGTATTCTGGCGATATGCCCTCCCCATCTCCATTTCAGCTGTTGCGCCTGTGAAGCCACGTCGGTCATGCCTGTCATCCTTCTGATTTCTCGTTTGTCCTGTTGTCATGTGTAATACCTTCCGCTCCATTTTATGTTGACAGATTTGCAGCATGGTAGTCTGATTTTCTTGTTAAGGATCAGGTTTGGCATCCATACAATAACATTGGTAGTACATGGGTTTCGATGACTTCTTTCTTGTTGTAAGACTTGAAGCTTTCACAGCGAGCATTACTAATCAAGACTTCGCGTGTGACCAGCCATCTCAAATTAATAAACGTCGAGCTTTCGGCCATTGTAAACTCCATGGCCTTCTTCAGGATCAGGATCAGGATCCTGAAGAAGACCATGGGGTTTACAATGGCCGAAAGCTCAACGTTTATTCATTTGACACGGCTGATCACCCATGAAGCCTTGATTAGACTTCTTTCTTTATACTTTGTTCTTGGAACCAATCTCCCAGGATAAAATTGAGACTTAAGTATTTCTTCCATGCCTGATTGATGTTACTTTTTATTTCTATTCTGGCTTTATTTGAAAAGTATATTGTTTGTCCTAATACTCCAAGTCCTCTCTGTTGACCCGGATTTGCTCCTCATGACATTTGTCATTACTGTAGTTTCACCTTTTTATTTATCATTTTTTTTTTTTTTTTAAGTTCATAGTCAATCCCACTTCTGCACTAACCCTGTCGAGATCCACCAATATTAAATTAATTGGGAGTCGATTAATAACACAAAACAACACTCACTTTTAAACTTTCCCGGAACATGTTTCTGAGGCCTTCCCTCTATCTTCAGCCGGACATCGACTGGTTCTCATTGGTGTATTGATTGCAATTCTTTTGCAGAAGTTGCCATCAGCAAAATATCATCTGCAAACCTGATGTGTTAATTGGATGCCATCTATGTTTATGCTATATCTGCTGCCCCATTTAAATTTCCTGAACTGTTGCTCCAGAAGACTGCTAAATTTAATTTAATTGAATTTACAATATTTTTATCTCCAGTACATACATATTTTGTATTCTGGTTATATAAATTTTTGTGGTTATTTCAGTATTGACCTTGCTAGCTCTGTCTGCTTGGCTCCTAGGCCTTTTAGCCTTACTGAGTAGCATAGTCACCTTTCTATCCTCTGCTCTAATTTCCTGTTTTCCCTTCTTGTCCTAGCATATTTTCTTTTGCTTTCTTTACTTTTCTTATCCATTTCTCTTTAGCTTTACAAAAGAGGTTTCCTATATTTCTATATCTACTTTCATTTTTCCCCGCAACCATTTTTATGGCTATCAGCTTGCTTTGCATCATTTCCCATTTCTTCTCCCATACTTCCTGTCTCCATGCTGCTAGCTCTTTACACTCTGTCAGAATATGAACTGTACTTTATGTTTCTCCATATAATTCACATATTTCTGCCCTGCTACTTCTTAGTCCCCTTAAGAACATTAAACTGTTGTTGTTTTCAAATGCTAGGCTTTGGCAATGAAGCCATTAGCTCTCTTGCTCTCCAATATTTCTGTGTAGTGGATCCGGCAGGTATGGCTTCACAGGTTAAAAGATGTTCTTCAGTCATTTCCTCTTCTTTGTTGCACAGAGGACAATTTGGACTTGTATAAATTCCTATTCTGTGTAAGCGTTTGGCCAAATAATCATGTTCTGTAAGCTGCTACTGCAGCTTTACGTGGGATTTCTGGAATAATTTCTGGATTTTTAATTAAAATGGTTTTATTTGTTTTTATATTTGTTTTTGATTAATATTTTTATGGATGTAAAGGGTAAGTTTTTAATTTGGTTCTGAATTAAATTTGCACCTTTTTTTTGGCAAGGACGTCAATTACAAGAAATTATTTCTTCACACTAGCCACATATAGGCTAAGGTTTTTGATGGATAGAGTCAACAGGAAAAATTCAATGCCATGGCCGGGATTTGAACCACAGATCTCCTGGTTTGCGAGAGCCCCCTAGTGGTTTACCACGGAAATATGAGTCAAATAGAAAATTTAATGTCATGATGGCAAGTTGGCCATGGTAGCTCAATGGGTTAGAGCAACTGGATGGAAACCAGGATATCCTTCAGAGAGGGGGATGTTAATTCTTGTTTTTTAATCTGAACAGCTGATTATTCAAAAGCAACAGGTGTTGTCATTTCTTTGTGCCAAATAAATTAACAAATGTACATATTTATTGCAAACATATTTGGGATAAAAGTTTTGTTGGTGTCATGTTAAAATATACATTACTATGAAAGCATGAACAGCTTGTAAGGATAATCCTTCCATAAAATCAATTATTTATCAGTACTGTGTTATTGCATCTGTATTAACACTACATCTAAACATGTGATGAAACAGATAACTTGATTTTCCTTTTGAATCCAGCTTCCCATTATAGAGAAATAAATCCAATTGCAAACCAGAGACACATGGATACAGACAGATGTGAGAGACAGATAAAGATAGAGATCGAAAGGTATGATCAGAGAGAGATGTGAGAAAGAAAGAGGAAAGAGATGTGAGAGAGAATGAGAGAGAGATAGAGTAAGAGAGAATAAATTATATGACTATTCTAGATCAAAATGGTGTAGATTTGATTTTCTTTGGCATCAAATACTGCAGTAAGATCTATATTACCAGTAATAAACTAGTAGTAGTATTTGTAAAGATCTTGTATATCACTTAATGCATTAAATCAGAAGTCATAAACATCAACTGGAAATTTGAAAATTAAGACACTTTTTGTTTGGTTCTTTTGTGAGTTTGAGGATTTACATTTTCTCAGATGTATATATATTAATGGACCTATTCATGTATTTCCACAGGCACTCCAGGTTATCAAGCTGGTGGTCCATATACGCCACAGACACCGGGCACAATGTATGGCTCTGACCACTCATTCTCTCCATACCAACCATCACCATCCCCAACAGGCTATCAAGGTAAGGCATTGTTTCATAAATGTAGAAGCAGCTGCAAGGTAATAAAATTAAATATACCTTGTGGCAAATAGAATCATAAGTCTTTGTAAAAAATAATTGGGGGAAAAGAAATCATACTGATCTTTGTTTTCATTCCTACTGCTCCTGAAGGAAAAACAATAGTAATTAACTCTTTAAAACATAAATTAATACTTTCATTTTAAATACTACAGCATTATATGCACCTTGCATCACAAGTATTTCTGAGGAACAACTCGTAGTTTATATTCTGAAATTATGTTTCACATTCTTTAAGGATTTAAATTAATAGATTTTGAGCAATGTGATTGATGAATATTCATAACTCATTTGCAAAAAGAGTGAAACTACATTGTTATGTTATGGTACAATTGCCATTTATTATTAATTTTTAGATGAGTCGTATTTATTACACATCTGCTTCACTTTCGTACCTATTTTGAGGACATGTTTTGCAAATCATCGTTTGCATCTACGGCTCTTATGCGACTAAAGCTTGATCCAGCGGTGTGGGTAATTCTGGGGTTGTTGCTGCCATCTGTTGATTTAGTGATGAACTTAAATGTGGGATTCTCTTCTGGCGGGATTTCAAAGTTCATTAGTTGGTTTTTATGTTTTTCTATGTATATCCTCTCCCATATGACGAGTTCACTATGTTTTTGTACGTATTTTAGTAATTCTGTGCTATCTTCAATTTCATGATTTTCAGACCAGAAATGAGCTGCTATTGCGGACTTATCAATATTTTTGTATCTTAAGTGCCTGAAGTGTTCTTTCTTTCTAGTGCCTATGTTTCTTTTTGTCCTCCCTATGTAAATTTTTTCACAGTCTTTACACTTAATCTTGTAAATGCCTGACTTTTCCTCTGGTTTTATCTTATCAGTATTATTACTGTGAAGTAGGTTTTTAATGTTGTAATTTTTTTTTGGTGCCAGTGTTATATTATATTTCTTGAATATTTTTTGATATTTTTTGTGGCCCAGGGGTGGTAAGTAAATTTAGCAAATCTAATTTCTTGTTTTATTGGTGTGAGAGCTGTGATCTGTTTTAATCTCTTTTGAAGCTTTAGTCGCATAAGAGCCGTAGATGCAAACGATGATTTGCGAAACATGTCCTCAAAATAGGTACGAAAGTGAAGCAGATGTGTAATAAATACGACTCATCTAAAAATTAATAATTTTTCGCTTCACTGTGGTGTTCCAATACAGTTAAATCTCGATATATGCCATTTATTAGTTTTTGTTGAGGACTCACATTCTGTACATTACTAAACATTTTTGTTTCTCTTGTGGAAAATTTTTCTTTGAAAATATAACATTTAAGATAGCTAGAACATTATATAAACAGATTTGTTAACTTTAGTTTTATATGCATTATTCCTTATTTATTAAAGACTCTACAGTTTTCTTGCTTTTCAATCTTGTATTTCACTCTTTCCATGATTTGCAGTACAAATTCTGTTTTCCTGAAATTTTTAGACATATTGTGGCAATATTGCATAAAAGAGGCCTTTTTAGTATGTGGTAGCAGGTTACTGCACTTGGTATCAACATATCTGATGATGCACGTATATCAGTATTAACCTTATTCCATTATCTCTGGGGGCTCTGTTAAGATGCTTTCATCATATGTCCAAATTCTTTCGTTATCTACCTACTGTTTTGTTTATTGTGTCAGCTTGTGACTCAACAAAGATAACAGAACCACATGGCTAGGATAAGGAACTGAAAGTTTTAAGCTATTAAAGCTTCAGTTCGGATTTCTGCTTTCGTGTTAACAGTGTTAATTTTGGTTTCTGTAATTCAATTATACTGATTGTGTGTAATTGTTTAATTGGTATTAAATATTCTTTGCTGGATTAGTCAAAGTGTCACATAGTGAACAAGGTGTGAGCAGTAAAAGTGAACCAATAATACATACACGAGAAGTGCTGTGTCACCAAAACAGGAGTATAATTTACAGTGTATATTGTTTCTTTAAAATGCGAAGAAATACTGCAGTCAATTATCATCAACTTAAAGATAGCGATGATTAGACATGGTCAAAAGCAAGGATGAAGATGAATACAATGATGAGACAGATACAACAGCTTTGCCATAAGAAATTTTCTGCTTGGGCTGCGCACATTTTTGTTACCTTTTTAAGGTATGATTTTCAGATTACTTGTTAAATTAGCATGCACGCCAAGTTTATTTGTATTTGACAGCCACAGTAATACCCTATAAAGTATTTTCATTTCGTCTTGTTAACTGCATATAGCTTCTCTCTGCCCTTTGACAAATGGCTTTTTTTTTTTGGTGTGTAATTTACGTCCTCCAACGTTAAGTCACATCGGACGATGAATGGAATGGGTGAAATGATGCTCAAATGAGCCCAGGGCCCATAGAGCTTAGAGTTACCCGACATTTGTCCTTCAGGATAAGGGAAAACCCCGGAAAAACCTTATCCAGGTAACTCACCCTGACCGAGATTCGAACTCGGGACCTCTTGAACGTGAAGCAGACACTGTACCACCATGCTACTGAGATGAGCTTGACATACGGCTACGTCGTGCTTCGCTGTCATTAAATTTTGCATCTGCCATAACTGCAACTCTTGGATGATAGGAGCTATTTTTAAAGATTACACTGTTGTGCAAAGTGTAACTTTTGTTCACCATTTTCGATCTGAAAGGTATTTTTTAACTAATTTTGGTGTGCTAAATTGAATGATGCTGTCTGTTTTTTTCTATTATATAAGGTTTTCTCATAAATCACAAAATAATTATTTGAAAATAGTGTTTTTATATAAAAATTGTGCATTACAAAATGAATAAAAAAAGCAAAATTTATGATTAATACATATATAGAAATACTTATATATCTGTAAAATAAGGTGTGAAGCTACATTTTCCTTGTCTGGAAAGTCGCTTGCGCTGATTTACGTTTTAGTTGTGATTAAGGAACTTCCTTTTTCAAGCACCAACAGTAGTCTGCTAACATCACAATGTTTCATTGACCTTGATATATTCTGTTCCTTTCCTTGATTTCTTGATGAAATCATTCACCTTGTTCATCTCTGAGGGATCCAAAATTATCAGGAAAGTAATTTAGATGAGAGTACAAGAGTGAAGTTATAAACTCATATTTTGCCCAACTTGCAGATTTGCAGATCCACCCCTGGGCTGGGTGGTTGAGATAGCTTCTCCCAATTTCAGCTCTGCCATTTTGTAAGTTCCCTTACAAGTGGCCTCCATCCTGGGTAACAATATTAGCAATTTCTTCTCTGGTTTGCTCCTCTGCTAAGTCTACAACTTTTCTCCAGCCATTCATGTCTGCCAGCAGATATAAAATAACATCTCCTTGTATTGAGAAACAAAGTTTCATCTGCTTTGTTTTCTTAATTAATGTTCTGTTTTAATAATATATATGTTATACATTATCAGTAGTTCTAGATCGACTTTCTATCCTCTCCGATCTTCTAACTGCTTCTTCGGGTTGATTAATTCTTACCACCTCTTCCATCATCTTTCGATAATTCACTAACTTTCATGGCTAAAGTGTCAAGATAATGGATATAGCCCTTTATCTCTCAAGATACAAAATATTTTTCATCTGCTTAAATGCTCTCTTTCTTCATTTAATTTATATTGTTGCAAGTCATTGTTGCGAGGAGGTGCAGCCGGTGCGCACAAAGGGACAGACAGTGCAGCGCAAAGATAAAAGCTTGCCAAAACAGTGAAAGAAAGAAACAGATAGCTGACTGGAAGGTTCTCTTTCTTGATTGTTACAGAAAATTCCGGTAATTTCTCGAACAGTGAGTTTAGTTATAAAAAGAAGCCGTGGCTTGCCAGTGTTTACAGTCGTAATTGAACTTAATAATCACATGCATGTAGCAGTGTTTTGAAAGTAAACTCTTTTGTTTGTGGTTGACGACCTTGAAGATTGTATTTGTGTATGTTACGTAATTCTTTTTCTGCTGCCAAGGGTGTACAAATTGTCTTTCTATGGAAATAAAGAGCATTCTGAATTTCTGCAAACTGGAATTTTAATTCTACAAACCCACAGAGTCACAATATACATATTTATGACATTAAAATTGTGTGTTCTGGAGAGTCCAGTACGTTAGTTTTTTCAAACATCACGCTACGTTTCTTAATTTTTATGCAATATATCCTATATGAGCCGTGTCCTGTCAAATAATGAATGGTTCCTTTCATGGGTTTTATGCAAGTTAAATGCATTCTTTCTCTAATATGGGGAAACAGTTCAAAGGTACATCTTCCCACAGTTACTTCATACCACTCTTGCTGCCAGTCTTATATGATTTTCTGTTTAATATCTCTCACTGTTTTACATCTTTCTCCCAAAATTTCTTGTTTTTTGTCCAAATTATTTCTCTTTAGCCAAAGCGTTGCTCCCCTTAGTTTAATTAAAAGGTTAATCGGCCATATTCCATTGGTTACCAATAAGGCCATTGTTGGCATTGTCCATATAGCCCCCGTGTGCCTCAATATGAAATGGAATGCTTCAATTAAAATGGAAGATTAAGTGAATTATGATCACTGACTAAATAGTGTGAATGTGTAATGTTCTATTGATTTTTTAAATTTACAACCACGGAATGCTGAAGTTCAGGTGACATAAAAAAATTTGTTTTGAAACCCAACATGACAAAATTCTTTTATACTCATTGCGTTTACTCAGCTTTATTTCCACCTAACATGGTATATCAATAATGGATGATATTTTTGTAAATATAATTTTATTTTGTAAATGTATATAATTTTATTTCTAATGTAAATAATATATTGACAATGTCTGATCGATTTCTGTAATCTCTATGGACAATAAATTTGAATTTGAATATTTGAATTATATTGTTTTACAGGAACTCCTTCTGGATATGTAACTACACCAAGTCCGTCAGGTTATACTCCATCACCAACAAGTGCGGCACCATATGGTACACCTTCACCACTAGGTTACAGTCCCATGACGCCAGGAGCAGCACCTTCACCATACAATCCCCATACCCCAGGTGCAGGTCTTGATGCTATGGGTCCTCTCAATCAGGAATGGCAAACTACTGATATTGAAGTACGCATCCGCAACACACAGGATGATCCAGGACTCAGTGGTCAAATTGGTGTCATTCGAGGTGTTTCGGTGAGTACCCTTCTTGTTTAACAATAATAATATTTTCTGCAGCTCGTGGCAGAGTGACTGCCTGGCTTTATGCAACATAATGACCATAATTCAATCTAAAATGTTCTGAGTTGTAATACTGTAGCATTAGGTATTGAAATGTTGTAAGTGACTAAAATGAGGTTTCAGCTTATCATTCTGATACAAAATAAGCCAAGAAATTTATATGTGCATAGCAAAAGATATCAAGATTTTTCATTGTTTCCATAACAAAATCTGGTTTTTACACTAGAAAGGTGATTACATAAAATCTTAAGATTCAAAGGACTTGAATAACAGAACATAACATTCATACAGGTGTAGCCTTACTCATTTTTAAGGGAGTGGGTAAAAATTTAATGGAGGAACACAATGTATATAGGAAATGGAAATCATGTGCAAAAACATGAACAAATCTCAAATGTGACCAAATGATTTAGTGATGACATTAACAAAAGAAAGATATATAAAAAAACAAACTTATACCCATTTTAGCACTGCTACAGGTGTATGTTTTTCCAATAGTGAATGTCAGTTATATGTGCTGCAATTTGTGTTTTAGGGAGGAATGTGTTCAGTATTCTTGCCAGAGGAGGAGCGGGTGGTAAACATTGTTTCAGAACATCTGGAACCAATTGTCCCTCAACATGGTGATCAAGTCAAGGTCATTATTGGCGAGGACCAAGAGTCTGTAGGAAATCTTATTTCCATTGATAATCAAGAAGGTGTTGTTAAACTCAACTCTGGTGAGGTCAAGATGTTGCAGTTGAGATATTTATGTCGAATGAAGCAACATTAAGGTGAGGATCAACAATTAAATTAAGTTAAAACAATAAATGATTAAATCCTTTCATGGAAGTGTTGAAAACAGTGTTGTTGTATAAATTAAGTTAATTGGGAGTCGATTAATAACACAAAACAACACTCACTTTTAAATTTTCCCAGAACCGGTTTCTGAGGCCTTCCCTCTATCTTCAGCCGGACATCGACTAGTTCTCATTGGTGTAGCTGGCAATATTTTGTCTTCGGTCTCCTCTGGTGGCGGTTCGAGGAACTTGCTGAACATATCTTTCTGGGGGATGTCGAAATTGAATACTTTGTTCCTATTTTTTGAAATAAAGATTTCTTCCCATGTGGACAGTTCTTCTTTTCCTGTTGTATGTTTTAGTAATTTTGGTTCTGGATTTATGTTGTGGTTTTTTTTCCCAAAAATGCGTGGCAACCGCTGATTTTTCTAATTGTTTGTATTTTATGTTCCTAAAGTGTTCCTTTGCTCTTGTTTCTAAATTTCTTTCTTTCAAATTGAATGCTGTGACTGTAGTCAAATTTATATTGGAAAAACCAAAAGAAATTTAGAAACAAGAGCAAAGGAACACTTTAGGAACATAAAATACAAACAACTAGAAAAATCAGCAGTTGCCACGCATTTTTGGGAAAAAAACCACAACATAAATCCAGAACCAAAATTACTAAAACATACAACAGGAAAAGAAGAACTGTCCACATGGGAACAAATCTTTATTTCAAAAAATAGGAACAAAGTATTAAATTTCGACATCCCCCAGAAAGATTTGTTCAGCAAGTTCCTCGAACCGCCACCAGAGGAGACCGAAGACAAAATATTGCCAGCTACACCAATGAGAACTAGTCGATGTCCGGCTGAAGATAGAGGGAAGGCCTCAGAAACCGGTTCCGGGAAAATTTAAAAGTGAGTGTTGTTTTGTGTTATTAATCGACTCCCAATTAACTTAATAAATGATTAAATGGAATAAAATCCTGTATTTACAGATCTCTAAAGTTTTCCTGCATTTTACATCAGACTTTTAAGTTCCAACATTTGTTACTCTGTTAATTCACTTTCATTCTTGTTAACTTATATGATTTGCCCCTAAAATATTTGTAAACAAGCTTTTTTATGGCTTTACAGAAATGTATCTTGCAGCTTTGTTTGTGAATTTATTTGTTACAGATTTGCACCACAGACAAAATGGAGCATTAAGCTCTGTTGGAAGTAAAGTTTCTTCCATGCTTGTAGGCCGTGGTCCTCTAAGGATGCTCAACATAGTCTTGAGCGAAACGTCATCAGAAATTCCTAATTTTCAACCACGATCTACAGGCTCGGCCGAAACTTTACTTCAAATGTACACCAACCGTGAAAGCCTAAGCACCTGCAACTGTTAACTTTCATATTATGTGCCTTTGGGATATAAGTTTCCCATTTTTTGTGCGAGTTTTTTTTAATTATATTTCATTTTTATAGTTCGTATGAGTTATAAAATATGGACTAGTAATAGACTAGACTAGCTCTATTAGGTGTTGATTTTTATACAGGAAGAATTTTAGCAGGTGTGGTAGAAAAAATCTTACAAAACAAAATTTCCATTTGTTTTATTTGTAACTTTTGTGAGTTCACTGGACTGAACATTTTATGCATTTAAATATCAAGTCACTGTAAACTTTTTATTCTTTGCTGATTGAGAAAGTTATACGTATTTCAATTTTACCAAGTTGGCAAGTATACATTTTAAAATTCAGCACATTACAGTGAGCCAGGGAACTCTCTCTGCACTGGATACCGCAGTATATATATACTAGAACTACATTTATGTTGGCAGCAACTTTAACTTACTGGGCCATCAAGCAGTCGTTAGAAAATGCCATTTATAAATAAACTGAAAAGATGTACACACCACAATCATACATAACAGGTGCTGGAAATGTTTTCCTCGTTCTTGAAGGAGGCATATTTCAATTCTTTTGCATGTACTTGCAGAGACTTATACTAATGTTTCTTGCATAATAGACTCATGTAATTAATCATACTCATCTGAAGTGCACCAATTGCTTTTGGATTTTAACCCTCTATGGGCAGAATATACAATTAACTTGGAAAAAAGAGTTTTGAAGCAACAATTGCTTTATTTAATGGTAACTTTGAACACATTTATCATAAGTTACTTTTTATCACAAACCAAATTAATTACTTTTTAAACATTAACATTTGTAACATCAGGCATTTAAGGTCACTTTATAGGAAACCTACAAATGAATGCTTACATAGTCATACAACTGAAATATCACTAATATGATTAGGCAAGTAACATATCACATTTGAGTTTACAATGAAATGTATGTACTTTGTTCTAATAGTACGTGTTACTCTGAATGAAAACTCAAAAAACAATTTCTCTTTTTCTCTATACACAAATGAACACCACACTTTTGACAGAAAAATGAAGGACTTCCTTTGCATTTTGGCATTTTGCATCTGCCTCTCTTTTCTGATACAATAGGTCAATGTCCAACACTGTCGCTACGAACATCCTTTTGTGGAAGTGGCTTGGATGCATGACCAACTTTTTTCTTCTTTGCGTACTCTGCTTGAACTGAAGATGGTCGTCCTCTCTTCTTTCCATGCAAGTCCTTATTCATTCTGCACACAGAATGAATTATAATCTGTCGCACACAGCAGCCGAATGGAATTACTCTCCTGCTTGCGTATAGTGCAATGCTTTTGAAACGTTACAAATCTGAGGCACTCGTCCATAGAGGGTTAAGCATATACTGTAGATTTGCAGCACCTAAAGGAAATAATCTGATGGTGCTAAATTTGGAGACTGCGATTACCAGAGTCCTTAAGTGATAGTTCTTTAGCCAAAAAACTCTTGTCAAAGTTCAAGGGATTAGTGTGACATATGTGCCATAGCATTGTCCTGTTGAGAAAAGCAGTGTTCAGTTTCATTTTCATTCAGCTGAGCAATAAATAGATAAATAATCTAGACCATAAACATCCATCCGGATTATTTAAGTTAATTGATGGAAATCATTCATTTCTTCTCACTAGCCGTATACAGGCTAAGGTATTGAATTGATAGAGTCGACATGAAAAATTCAATGCCACAGCTGGGATTTGAACCATGGATCTCCTGGTTTCCGTCCAGCCGCTCTAACCCATTGAGCTACCATGGCCAATTTGCTGTCATGACATGAAATTCTCCAATTGACTCATGTATTATGCCTGTAAACCACTAGGGGCTCTCGCATCCGAGATACATCGCTTGTGGCGATGTACTATTGTAAGTACTTGAGTCTCATGCTTCATCATTTAGCTCTTATTATTTAAGTTAATTGATGGAAATTATTCATTTCTTCTCACTAGCCGTATGCAGGCTAAGGTATTGAATTGATGGAGTCAACATGAAAAATTCAATGCCACGGCCAGGATTTGAACCATGGATCTCCTGGTTTCCATCCAGTCGCTCTAACCCATTGAACTACCATGGCCAATTTGCCGTCATGACATTAAATTCTCCAATTGACTCATGTATTATCCCGGTAAACCACTAGGGGCTCTCACATCCGAGATACATCGCTTGTGTTGACTTATAAGTACTTGAGTCCCAGGCTTCGTTATTTTACTCTTATTATTTATGAATCCAACCAGATTCATGGAGGTCTCATAAGAGATTGGCCATATTCTACATGCTCTTTGGCAACCCCATTCTGATTTTCTTTAGATGCAATGTTGTCTCTCTCACTGCATTGGAATTTGCTGAAGACCAAATCCGGGAATTTGGAGAATTTACATATCCAGATAGGTGAAACCATGCTTTGTCCGTGAATAAAATTTCATTCAGAATGCCAAGTCCATGTCAATTTATAAATCTCTGGAACCACTCACAATACACCAGCTTATAGGGGTTGTGATATAAGTTTGCTTTGTATGGTCTTACTTGCCGTTCATTTAGACACTCTGGTCTGCTGAGCTAATTTGTGGATTGATTTCATAGAACTATGCAATATTAATATCTGAAATTTCATTAAGTTTTTCTGCCATTAAAATTTTAGGCCTGCTACTGCTTGGTGCATTGTGAACTGTCTCGATTTCATGAATTTCACTATTAAAACTGCACAGTATTGTCATTTGCAATGGTGGAATTAGAAAAATGCATACAAAATTTCTGTCTCACATTTTCTGTAAATTTTGTCTTTATACTACCAGCCTGAAGTTGTAACTGCAATAACACTGCCTGCTCTGAAGTGATATATCATATACCCCCACTCAAGGATGCGCCAGTGACCTGGCTGGCTGACTACCAAGATAATTTTAGTTTCTACCACATTCGCCCTGCTCTATCCAATGCAGAGAGAGTTTTCTGGCACAGAATACATTGTCCTGCATTGCAAAATCTGCCTTTCATTTAGATTAGTTTTTATTTATAGGTGAGAGGAAAATGGGTAGATGAAGGGACAGCAGTGCAACACCAATTAGAAGAAAAGAAATATGGACATTAATTATATGGAGCTGGCAATATGCATTACTTTATTATAAGTATGTAAATGTAAACATTTCTCTATTACAGTAAATGAAATTATTCAACAGTGTTGTAAATATATTTTACTTAATATCAGAAATTTTATCTTTTGTACTGTCCATTTCAAAGCATAGTGCCTTACGTAAAAGTAATTTACAAACCTTGCCCCTAACACGGGTTTCTTCCTCTTGCATATGGATGCTGAATATCACCTGAACACTGTTTCATCTATAAAACCGTGCTCTCTGTGGAAATTATAGTTCAAAATGCAAGCAGAATTAACAATAATTGAGTTATAAGCATGCAGAAATAAACATTTTACTCCTAAGTTAATCACAATCCTAGGCAAAGTTGCAATATTGAAATCTGAATCGACCAAATGGAATCAGTCTGTTTATATTCACTGCACATTTTGGTTACACTTTTCACTCAAATGTATGTAAACTAGGATGTTATTTTTGTAATATGCACTACTGCAAGTGATGTTCTAACAGTGAGTTCAACACATTGTTTTCCAGTGCATTTTAACAGTTTCCTGCTTTTGTGTTTGAACATTTGACATGCACCTTCCTCTAACATTAAAACTCAAACACTAACTGACTAAATCAAAAGATTTGAGCTTTGCTTAGTGAGTTTTTCCTTATTGCATATCCTGTGTTATATAGAGCATTTCTTCAGGGCTCAGACATCACCTTGGGAAATTTATTGGTGCATCTCTCATATGTGCAAGACAATGACATACAATAGTAATTCACAAGCAAAATACCCTCAACATTTATGCACTAGCAGATGGCATTAACAGAATTGTATTTTGTAATGTTGTAGTAGTTACTATGTATATTCATTTTCCATAACGAGTTCTTAAAAATATATTTTTTCTTTTCCAGTGTTTCATTTATGCAATACATTTATTAGAGACTTATTTACATTGGCCTAAGTGTTGTAAAGAGCATATATTTTTATTTACATCGGGGTACTGTGGTTTGGAATGGACAGTAGTTTGTATATTTCATGTTATTTATCAATACCACCTTCCCAGTCCATCTCTTGATCTTTGTGTTACATTTACTTTGAGAAATATATTGTGATATTGGCAATCACAAAGCTGCCTGGGAGAGTTTGAGTTGAGCAGGGCAGTTGCTTCACCATGCTGTTGCCAGTAGGAGGGCTTGGAGGGATATGGCCTTCCATGGGATGGTACTAGATGACGTTATGAAGGAGCAAGCAAGTCTGCCCTGAGAGATTAAGCCACCTTCAAGGACAGCCACTAGTGATATGAAGCAAGTCATATATTATTACTGTGCAGATACCATTTAAGGCCGTTCTAGAATGTAATTCAATAACATTCGACTACTGAATGATCTCTTGCACCTGGCAGATATATAAGAACTGATGCAAGTCTTCATGGAACAGTGTTGTAGAGTAGTTTGTGTGTGCCTCAAGTGTCTAGTGATGAGTGTGACTCCATGGTGAGAAGTCAGTTTAGTGGAGCAGTTAACAAGTCAGTCAGTGACTATGAGTTCTGTGAGTCGACAAAGCAGTGCAGAGAAGCATGGTAAGTTCCAAACTCTGGTGAGGAGTTGCCAGGGAGTGGAACCATGCAGTTCTAGAAAAGATTGTGTCCAAGCTCCATGGCGAGGAGTCGGTGGCCACTGTGAACTCGTGGTGGAGCTGTTCACAAGTTAGTATTGGATTTGTTGTGTTCAGAGTCACCATGCAGCTCCATTTATGTGGTAATTTTGTGACACTCCTATCCTGAAAGAGACCAGATGACAGATGTGAAATAACGGAGATGGAATGAAGGATAGGAAATTCAGGGAATGTATTTAATTAACTTACTCATCATTCGCCTGGCATCTCAGGAAAGCTTAAATTCCATGAAACATTTCAGGATGTCTTTGAAATAAATATTACTGAGAGATAGCTTTTATAGCGTGAATGAGTTTGTGGAGACACTGTAATGTAAAACTAGATGCCTGCTTATTGTATAGAGCTTATTATAGGTATATTTTTACTACTACAAATTTTAATCGTCATATAAATTGTATTTCCTGATTAATGTGTGACTGGATTTCTAAGTTTCCTCAATTTTTTGCAAGGAGTATTCTTTTAATCATTATATTGTATCAGTTATGTATTATTGACTTATTGTATTACTGTCTTATTTTATTAATGACATTCTGGTATTGATTTACTGTATTCTTTCTTAATTATGTATCTTTTTGTTCTTTATATTGACATAATCCATATCATGTACATTGATAGATGAACAAGCAAAAGAAAATTGTATTAAACATTTTCCTTAACTGACATATGCATACTGAGGTTATTATAAAAAATGCTTTCTTAGATTCAGGTCACATCAAAAATTCTATTTTCATAGAAGTATTTGTATCAAATTTGTGGGTGGAATATGATACTTTGACAACTTATTGTAAATATGTAATAAGGAAAGTAAGAAAAAGCTCTTTATTGCCAACTGCGCTGCTCATAACTCTACTCCTGCTGTGGACTATGTCTTGTATGATGCTACTTTTAACTTGACCCCTCTTCCTCAAGAGAGAATACAAAAGATAATAAGCGTCTTTGCTGTAGCACGAATATGCCAGATTAGTTGCTCAATTAACTTACAAAACCATAGCAAATTGTTTCCGAAAGACAGGTTTTATTAATCAGCAAACTGAGATCCTACATGATTCCTCTTCACTGGATACCTGTGGATGTTACACTTGATGTTTACCTGATCTGGGACAAATACTTCACATGTGTGTAAAAATTTCATATCAAGATATTTTATCATGGGTTTTGAACAAGAAAGAGAAGAGAAGGAGCAGGAAGAGGGGAACAACTTGAAACTGATTCCTCGATCATCTTGCCAAAACTTTTGTCGATATGTCAAGGGACAATAAAATTTAATTAGAGTGGTTTTGTAGTCTCTAAACACACTTTAAGTGTTTGAAAACCACAACAAGATTTAATTCTACAAAACAATACAGTATTTTGGACTTCTTCGCAAAACTGCAATTTAAAAGCTGTTTAAGTATAGTTTTTTCCAAAACATGACAACTCTGCCCCACTACTGTATCAAGGGCAGCATTACTTTGAGGTTTCAGTTTACAAGATGTGCATCTGCAGGAAATAAAGGAACCAGAAGACTGACTACGATGCTTCTTGTCCTGTTTATGAAGGTCTTTGTTGGCTAATGGTTACAACCCAGCGACAAAGGAGATTGGTTTCCTTTGAAAATTCATCATGTTTTGACAAAATGTATCCACTACCAATACACAAAGTTGAATGAAAATTACTATTATACAAAATTTAATTACCTAGTTACCACTGTAACAAAAGGTAGTTTTTTCTTTTGTTAATTAATGAAGTAATTAAAATTAATAGGGAGAAAAGTTAATTGAATGTTTTGTGTATTGATAACATTCAGAAAGTCTGTAGTTAAAGTATCTGTAAAATGTACAATATATGGAATGGATGCATTACAACACCATGGCCACTCTAACAAGACCATCGTTATCGAGATGAACATTTTTATAAAGCTTCATCTTCATTTAAGTCCCATAGGTTGAGGTTCTTTACGCACAAAATTTGTCGGGGCATAGACTAGAATGTAATTGCAACCATTTGTGACGCTGTGTCCTGTGTAATATGTTGACATAGTCATTCTACTATGTTCGCTAGAAGTTTTGAATCATTTTTTAGAAAGGCTACTAATGGGACACAAATCAAATTTGCAGTGGAAGGGCAATAAGAGGTTTGCCGATTAGAAAATAGGATGGTGTAGGATATGATGACCGTTAAGTCCGGCAGAGGGTGACTGTTTAAGTAGTCACCCTCCATAGGGAAGGGGATCCGTTCCTTTTAGCTGCCGTGGTGCAGACCCCGAGCACTCGTGGTACCTCAGACGTTACTAGAGGAACCTCGGGCCGAACGCTCGACCCCCTCCCTGTTGGGAGTTGTTCGGATTGAGGGGGCAGTGGTTCCAGATACTCGTGGGAGATTGGGGACTTCTGTTTTCTAGCCTGCAGAGCTAGTAGTCGGTGTGCTAGAACACCAGGTGCCCCGACTGAGGGATTCGGTAGTCTTCTCGTATGGGTTGACGCTAGTAAGTGGCGTATCCACTTCCACCCTGTAATGGGGGCGGGGCTTTGTTAGTTTCTAGGTCTTGCCCTACTGGAAAGACCCCCGGAGTAACCAGCTGGTATTCTCCCGGGTATTAGAGAGCGATAATTTGCGTCCACGTAGTTTTTCTCGCCCTTACATTTTTAAGAGGTCACCATGCTTAAGCTCCTCGAAGGTATCGTCGCGTTGTCCCCATGGTTCTGCGGAGGTGGTGAACATTGTCTTCCAGATATCCCTGAAATAGATGCAAATGAAGCATGGAGTGCAAGGAATGCACTGCCGCCCCCCCACCACCACCGCCACCGCGGAGGACTGCACGACTCCTCTTCCCTGACTCCAGCTCTTAAATGACGTGAAGATCTCAGCGTACATTGAGAGCAGCGTTTGGCACGCAAACGGAGTCCCTGAACAGAAGTCGGGCATCTTGGAGTTTGTAAATGACCGAGGGATTGGCCTCCTTATGGTGAGCGAAACGCGCCTGCACGATGATGTACAGTTTAAGCTGCCATCTACGCCATCCACCGGTCCGATAGTCAGCCTGTACGGCGGCGGTAGAGATATTTGCATAAAAACCACATCACCCATACTCCTATAACCATTCTTCCGCCACAGCACCTAGAGGCGACGGCCATAAGGCTTTCCTTGGGCGGTTCGGACTTAGTACTTGTAGCGGTATACTCCTAAACCGAGACCACAGAGTGTGCATAGTCGGCGACTTCAATGCCAAACACCCAAACTGGAACACCCGTACCCAGAATAGAAGGGGAAGGTGCCCCTACCGTCTCATCAGCGGTGACGCCACCCTCCATGCACCTGGCCCGCGGGGTCCAACGCACTTCCCCTGGTGGCAGGGTGGACGTCATAGATTTCACCATCTCAAAAAACATTCTATTTCATCTGGACTTCACGGTGGTTAACGCTCTGGATTCCGACCACAACCCCGTTGTCAACTCAAAGGTCACCGTCGCAGCCCTGGCAACGGCAGACTGGGTGAATGAAGTCGACTAGGATGCTGCCGTCCTAGCAATCCAAAACTCCGTAGACGCTCCCCTGGAATTGACTCAGTGGAGTCGCTCGAGGCGGCGGCCAAACAGTTCTCCACATCCATCCTTAATGCGGTCCATGCTCACATCATTCCCATCGGTACACATTAGACGACATTAGACGTCTAATAAGAGCAAAAAACGCTGTTAGAAAGTTGTGCAGAGATTTCGCCATCCCAGAAGTACACCAGAGGTTTAAATCCCTGGTACGACGTCTCCTAGGAGCACACCGCCAAGAGTCCTGGGAAAACATGTTAAGGCACAATAATCTCCAGAAGAGAAAACGTGGCGAATAGTCCGTAGACTGGGGAAAGACCGAACAGTACACCAGCACCCCTTGTACAGCCCTCGAGGACAACTATTATCATTATCATATCGGGTCAATCTATTGCTTATCTATGCAAGTAGTGGGCGGGGGGAGAGAAAAGAATTGAACGCATTACATAGTGAGCTATTATTAAGATATGCGGTGAAAGTAAAGAAGATAAATAAGATGGGCAACAGTGTGTCTGCCTAACATTCAAGAGCTCCCAAGCTCGGTCGAGATGAATTATCTGGATAAGGTCTTTCTCCAGAGCTTTCCCTCATCCTGAAAGAAGAATGTCGGCAATTCTCAGCTCTATAGACCCTGGGCTCATTTGTGCTGCTACCGCAATGATGGCTGTTTATTAAAAACATAAAATGCTAAAGTGCACGTGTTCGATGCGGAAAATTAATTTTAAACGTGAGAGAAAAGGAAAGGAAAAGCTTCAGAATTTCTAATAGTTGTATATAAGTTAATCATGGCACCGGTTGAAACTTGATTATCATCAAAACTGAAAACGTGGATTTCTATTGACAGTGTTTTAACCACTGATTATAAAATAGTTCTCTGCCAACTCGTGATAAACGTATAAAGTGTATGATGAAATCTCAAATTGAACAGCATTTACGACGAGGTTCTTCCAAGAAACATGTACTACTTGCAGGGGCAGCCTACCTCATCTGACAGCGAGTTTTACAAACAACTGCTCATAGCATTAATTGCAGGGAACATACCCTGGAACAAACTTCAGGTACCTGAATTTAAACATTTCTTGCAAAAAAATACTGCAACCGCAACATTCCCGACGAATCCATTCTCAGGAAGAATTAATTGGATTCTTATTATGTTGACATATTAGAAAAAAATCAGAACTGACATAAGCAAATCACAGCACTCATCTGCTGATGAGACCACAGATGCTGCAGGCCGTTTCATCTCTAGTCTAATTGTGAGCAAGCTGGAATCTGAAGCTTAATCAAAACTCTATTTAATTTAAAACTTTAGAGACAAACATAGTTCAATGATCGCTAGATTTTCAAAGTATGACGATACTATGGCTAGATGGTGCAAAAGAACTACTATTGTACACAAGTGCAGCTCGATACAGGTTGAAAGCGGGGAAATAGCTTACTGTATTTTATCCAAACTTAGTGCATGTTTGTTACATATGCGTCTCATGCTTTGCAACGAGTGTCGCATATAGTTAGAGGTAATTTCCCAGAAGTAGATATACTGATATCAATAACGAAGAAGATTTTCTTGAAATGTCCTTATCGTGTACAACGCTATAAGTAACAGCTATGACTTACCTCTGCTCCCGGAGCCCATCATAACAAGCTGGGCAACATGGATTGAAGCTGTGTTTTTCTACAATAAGCACTTCGAAGCTGTGAGGTCGGTCGTGAAGAACTTTTCTTCCGATCAAGCAGGGGGTTGAATCCTTGTCAGCACACAACAGTTATAAAATGATCTGTTCAGTTTCACATATCGCAAGTCACTTTAGCTGGCTTCCCGACAGTATCAAGGAACTGGGAACTTCAGGTATGCCTCTTCAAGAACCTGTGGAAATAATGGTACAGAAGGTACAGAAGGTAAGGTTGTGTTCTTGGTGTAATTCAAGACATTCGTAAGCTGTAGAACTACCATCCTATTGTTAGCGCATCCAGCATGCCCTTCTTGTTTTATACGCCTGCGGCGTTAACATGGTGTGTGCACGGATTCCTGGTCACATCGGCTAAAGCATCAACCATGGAAGTCAGCCTTGTTGTGCATAGAGAGCGCTGTCATCGTGCTGGCGCGATGAGTGGTTGGCTGTCCATGTAAATAGGCTTAGAACTTGGTAAACTTCTCTCGAGTATCTGGTCATGATGAGAGACCTTGAGACTTTGGCTCGGTTGTGTGTTAGCCATTGTGATATACACAATTACCTTTTTTAAGGATGGTAACCCCTTTTAAGTCCATTCGGGTCGCAAGTACCGTGTAAAATGTGCGGTGGACACGATTAGACTTCTAAGTTTTATCAAGAGGATTACCAATATATCAAGTTGAATGAAAAGAACCTTTATGAAGATTAAATTATCTAATTGCAGTGTAGGGTAAAATTTGTTATCGCAGTACCTGAACTCAATCGTATCTCATCCCATGATCTGTGTCTATCCCAAAATTGACCAATTGTTTTCTTTAAGTGATTATTGATTTAACTGATGCAGTTATCTTAAAGGGTGTTTATTGGTGGAAATGGTTTATATTCTTTGTTTCACAAACTTTTATTTTTTTAAAGATACTTTTCCCTAAAACATATTAGGTTTTAATAAAAGTTTTGGCTTTTCAGACTAACGTAGCCTCTTCTTGCTCTCTCCCTGTTTATTTGACAACTTCATTATCATATTCTTTATCTATTTGTCATTCTTACTCCGCGTTGCTTTAACCAGATGGAAAGTAACAAAGAACCATTATTGCAATCATCGCTAGCAGAGACAAAATCAGCATCAAACAGATTTTCAAAATGTGTATTAACAGGGTTTTCTGAAAAAATGGACTACTTCCAGCTATAAGATTATAGATGTGTAGGTTCTAAGGTTAATTCCTGGCCGAGGACAACATTCGAGTTTTATTTCCATCATCTTCACTAAAATGATGTGTGATGGTTTTCTGAATATCAGTAACTTCCTCCTGCAGCATTGTTTCTGCAAATTAGTCGCGCGAGAACCTTCCCACTGTTGGCTGCCAAATCGTTTGTGCTAAGTATTCTATACCCTAAGCGATATTGGAGTTAGAGCTTTCATTATACATGTTTAAACATTTATGGGCGAGGTATCTACAACCCCAAAGGGGAAGGCTACCGATCAACCTCGGTGGGGCCACCTGGTGATCTAGTACACCTTCTACTAGCTCTGCAGGCTAGTACCTGGGACTTGTTAGGCAACCCTCTGCCCCCTCCGGGCGACCGAGGCCTGGCCAGAGGTACCCGATCTCCCACGGGTGTTGGGAACACACTGCCCTCTTGAGTCCAACCCAATCCGAACAACTCCCATTCAGGAGGGGCTCGGTAGTTTGACCCGATTCCTCTAGTAACGTCAGAGGTACTACGAGTGCTAAGGGTCCGCAGCGCCCGCACAACGGTAGCTGAAGGGGATGGATCCCCTCCCCTACGGAGCTTTCATTTTACAACCTTATATATTCTTTAACCAAGCGGGTTGGCTCAGGCATTTTGTCTGGCTCGCATTCGGGTGGTTCGTATTCGATTCCCTTGGACGACCTATCTAATCCATGTTGCCCGCCACGGTAGCGTAGATGAAGCATGTCTGCCTCACGTTCAAGAGGTCTCGAGTTCGAATATCGGCCAGGGTGTGTTACCTGGATAAGGTTTTTCCGGGGTTTTCCCTTATCCTGATAGACTATTGTCGGGTAACCCTAAGCTCCATGGACCCCAGACGCATTGAGCATCATTTTACCCATTTCATTCATCGTCCGATATGACTATATGTTGGAGGACGTTAATTACAGGAAAAACCATGATTTTTCGGGGCATTTCCGTGTCGCCAGGGGAATGCTGGGTAGGCTAATTACATTCCCCGAATTTCGTGTCCTCCATTTCATCTCAATTATCATTTCACATAATCTCTCATCTGGTAGATAACATGAACCTCTTTCAGGGTAGAAGTATCGGTGGGTGTCTCGGCATTGCATGGCAGGATGATATGCTCCTGGTACGTAACGTAGTCTAGTTCAGTCCATATTTTCTTTAACAACTCTGGTTCCTAGCGTCCCTTTTTATATTGGGTATGAATGTGATACCGAAATTAATGCAATGAGTAAAGAATCATAATGGATTTCAAAGGAATAGTGTGTCTTTGTTACAACACGTGAGTCGCTTAACAAAAGAAACCGAAGAAAGAGGGTTTTCTTAGCAGGGATTCTAAATGTATAACACTTGACTCCGTTTGAAAAGTTTTTTTCTTTTTTTTCGAGTGGAGGTAATGCATGTTACGCACTTACCCTGGGATTGGAGTGTGGGACTCTACTGGGGGAATCGAACCACCAGCCCTACCCACTAAAAATACCTCCACCGGTGAGTATTCAGGAGTGGTGCTGTGGTAGTACCGCTGTAAGCACCTGCGGATTCTAGGAAGGATATATTGACCCGGCCGAGGCCTGGCGGCAGGACGTAAGCATGACCAAGGCCCTGCTTACGCCCTTGCTTCTTAGGAGCGGTCTTGTTTGGAAGTGGATGAGGAATTGTAGGGTCTCTGCGGCGGTTGGTGTCGACCTCTTGTGTTGGGTCCGTCGAACATCGTTTGGAGGCCTGCCACTTCCTCCTTGACGAGTCTTCGGAGCATGAATGTATGTGTGTCGCGTTGTTTAATGAGAATTGATGCTTCTCCTCTATATCCTCACGCAATTCTGCGAGCTCTGAACTGTGGGCCCGTCGAGTATCGTTTGGAGGCCTGCCACTTCCTCCTTGACGAGTCTTCGGAGCATGAATGTATGTGTGTGCGTTGTTTAATGGAGAATTGATGCTTCTCCTCTATATCCTCACGCAATTCTGCGAGCTCTGAACTGATATTTGTGTGTGATGTGGCTTGCTGCGCAGATGAAGTCCAGAACTCTGTGAGAAGTTCCTCCATGTTGGTAAGCTTGGCCATTACGACCAGGAACTTCGAATGGAGAGCCCGAACAGTCTCCCCTAGACCCCGAACTTGCTCCCTGAGCAGCTCCTGATTTGTGGTGTAGTTTGGTGTTGTCGGCTGTTGGTGAATTTGTTGAGGCTGAGCACTCAACTGCTGCTGAGTGGTTGGCGGCGCAGGAGGGATAAGCGTTGCCTTCCTGCAGGGATGCAGGGGGCATAGCGCCTGCCCGGTGAAGTGGCTGTGCCCGCCGCAGGAGGCACAGTAGCGGTGACTTCGGCGGAGGTCGTATTCTCTGCAGACCGAGGTGAGGCTGGAAGCACTGTAGTAGTGGCACTTAGGCTCGGCTGCACAGGACTCGGCTGCATGCCCGTAGGCACAGCAGCGGCGGCATGGAGCTTGACGGTCCTGTCGGCTGACTTCAGTGCGCAGCAGCCGCCCTAATAAGGGTAGGTCGTTAGTTAAAGCAGCTTCCAGTTCCGCGTGGCTGGCTAGCTCCACCCGGACTAGTGGTGTCGGACCTCGGGCTGAGGTGATGCGTGTGGCCCTCATTGCTGACGGCCAATGCTGCTGCGCTGCAGCAAGCACGTATCGTGCTTGCAGGTCCCGAGGCACTCCGGTTACAACTATGCTTGTACGGCGGCGCAGTGGTTGAGGCGGCGTTGGCTGGCTGGCTAGTGCTGGCGACTGGCCAGCTCCCAGCTGGGTAGCAGGGCCGGGTTCTGGCTGCGGTGTCGCAGGACGTTCCTTCTCGGCTGGCTGTGCTGCGGTGGTGACTGCTCGTTTTTCGTACCTCTCTTGACACGTGGCGTGTTGCTGCTCTGAATGTTCGATGCCGTTGGCTGCTGCGGTGGTTGTACGTCTGGAGGTGAAACTGCAAACTGCCGTTCAGGTGCTGCTTCTCCCGGCGGTTGCCGGCGCACCTGGCGAGCGTCCGGCGTGATAGGGGAAGCGGGCGGAGTTGTCCAAAACTTCCCCGGCGGCTCCGCGGGATTGTTCGGACCCTTAATAAGGGCAACACCGAGACTAATAATCACAATGGACAAAATAATCACAAAGGGAATTTTGGTATGGATAAAGACAGGGCTTCGAGAGGTGAGTCATACACATGCAGCTGCAGTATCCCAGAGACAAAGAACTGGGTTGGAGGTCCATTAAGAAACACATTTGGCTCTGTCTTGGGCGAAGGCAGACCAGAACCGGAGAGAAAGGGCATCTATCGGTTCATACGTAAATAACGAATTAAGTATTATCGCGTAATAAGCATTCTACATAGGTCACTCTGAACAGTGATATATTGGTAACCCTTGGTCGGCAAATTCGAGCTGATGTGATGATAAAAAGCAGTCATTAAACCAGTCTGAAACGTGCATTCCAGTGTCATTAGAACCATCCTTACTCCCATACATAGTGTTACCCAAGCGGCAAGCTCTACGTTGCCGATCAATAAATGCGGGCGAAACAGAGTGGAGGGAGGGGAGACCACGGGGGTAGCTGAGTCTTCGTTTCCCCCTCCTCCTGCCGCCCGAAGGAGGGCGAAGCATCGAGAATATTTTCCCCCTCCATAAAAAAGAATTCTCGAGAAACTTCGGGCCGCCGATCAATACAGGAGTTAGTCGTGGCGAGCAGTGTAAGGAGCGCCCAGTTTACGTGGACAGACGAACTGGCGAAATTGTAATTGTGTACATTACGAAATTCTATGTAGTTGTGACATTGGAATAAGGTGGAAATAAAGAACATTTTGAGTGGTGTAATCGGACTTTTTATTTCACGAACCTACAAAGTCACAACTGGCATCAGGAGTGGGATAACGGCCATGGAATCGGCACTGGAAAATATTTTATACAAAATGGAAGAAATGAAGACGGCCAACGACAACATCGCCGAGAAGATGGAAGAAATGAAGGCCGAAATAACAGCGAAGACGGAAGCGGCAAATAATAGCCTGGCCGCGGGACTAACAGCAAAGATGGAGGTGGCAAATAATAACCTGGTCGCAGAGCTGAAACAAATAAGGACAGCTAACGATAACCTTACTGAGAAGATGGAAGCCACAAACAACAGCCTGACTGCGAAGATGACCGAATTGACCACGGAGATGAAAGCGGCAAACGAGGCCCTTGCCGTGAAGTTCGAAGAGCTGCTGACCGGCGCGAGAGATGACGTCACAGAGCTCGGCAAGCGGATGGGTCAAGTGGACGAGTGCGTCGAAGATTTGGCAAGCCGCGTTGACGAGCTGGAGGGAAAGGCTGACAGCAACGCAAAGTCCCTGAACGCCATGGTGGAGGACGTCGTCGGCAGGAGGTTAAAGGATTTAAAGGTCGACGCACCGGGACGCGACACATCTGCACGCGTCAAAGCTCCTAAATATGACGGCGCGTCAACGTTTGAGGTTTTCCGCCGCCAATTCGACACAGTGGCCAAGCACAACAAATGGTCACCAGAGGAGGAGGCCACACAGTTAATAGCCAGCCTCCAGGGACGGGCCGCGGAAGTTCTGAACGCGGTACAGACAACGGCGGCGCCCAAGGACATCTGGGAAGCCCTGGAGAATCGTTTTGGAAACCACCGCTTAGCCGCAGCGTACCGCAGCCAGCTAAAGGCAAGGTCACAGCAGCCAGGGGAGGCGCTGCAGGAGTTCGCCATGGCGATTGAGCAGCTGGCTAGCAAGGCCTTGGTTGACCTGCCACCGGAGTTCGTATCCCGGGAAGCCGCCTACAACTTTGTCGAATGGTACGAGACTCGGAGATTCGTCAGCGCCTAATTCTCGGCGATTAAAAAACTGTCCACGAGGCGCTAACGGCAGCACTAAGGATGGAGGCGGCCAAGGTGACGGCTACCCCGACGTCAAGAACGAGGAGTGTCTACTATGTCGGAGGCAGAATACCAGCCGAGGGACGCCGGCGAACACCTAGTGGCCTGTGTTGGGGTTGTGGACAGCCGGGACACCTAGAGAGAAACTGCCGACACCAGGAAGGGCAGCCGGAAGAACGAGTAAGGCCCGGCGTGGAGAGGGGCACGTCGGCGCCATTACCACCATCCCCTCGAGTGACACTGCGCGCCGTCAGCCGGCGTATGGATGACAGCCTCATCGCGGACGGTTGGGTGAGAGGTAAGCAGTGCCGCGTGCTGTTGGACACTGGGGCAGCTGTGTCCATCATCAGACCTGACGTGGCCAAGGGTTTGCCGACGAGGAAGCCGAGCCAACCATACCGGCTTGTGACGGCATCGGGCGATACCTTGCCTGTGGAGAAGGAGGCCCTGCTAGAGTTGACCTTGGGAAGGAGTACCGTTCGTCTGAGGGTGTTCGTCGCGAAAGTGGCTGAGGAGGTGATTCTGGGACTGGATGTCCTCAGGAGCCACGAGGCGACGGTCGACGTCGGCAGGAAGGTCCTGAGGCTCAACGGAGAAGAGGTTATACTTCGTCAACCCGAGGAGCGCCACCTACAAGTCTTACTGGGCGCAATGGGACTCGTTGAAGACCAGAGAGAGCGTGCTGTTCCGGGTTTAGCCCAGAGGTTCTACTCCCATTAGTTCTGAACCCGTAGGAACTGGACCCGGGCCTCCTTCAACCAGGGAGTATCCGAGCTGTCCCAAAGGGCGCTCGGCGTCCTCCGTGGGGCTTTCCATGGGACAAGACCTAGAGAGTAACAAGCCCCCCCCCCATCTGGTCCTATGGACTCAAGACGGGATGGAAGTGGATACGCCACTTACGCGCGTCAACACTCAAGGTGAAGACTACCGAAAAACCTCGGTGTGGCCGCCTGGTAATCTAGCACACCTTCTACTAGCTTTGCAGGCTAGTACCCGGGAGAATTAATGGCTTCCCTCTACCCCGGCCGAAGACGTACCCGATTCCCACGGGTTTCGGGAACACACTGCCCCCTCGAGTCCATCCCAATCCGAACAACTCCCGAAGGAGAGGCTTGGCTGTTCTGCCCGAGGTTCCTCTAGTAACGTCAGAGGTACCACGAGTGCTAAGGGTCCGCAGCGCCCGTACTTTGGCAGCTGAAAGGGACGGATACCTTCCCCTACGGGGCTGTTCCGGGTTGAATCCAGAGGTTCTACTCCCATTAGCCTTGAACCCGTAGGAACAAGACCCGGGCCTCTTTCAACCAGGGAGTTATCCGAGCTATCCCGTGAAGGGCGCCCGACATCCTCCGTGGGGCTTTCCATTAGGGCAAGACCTAGTTTCCTAACAAGCCCCCCCATCTGGTCCTAGGGACACAAGACGGGACGGAAGTGGATACGCCACTTACGCGCGTCAACACTCAAGGTGAAGACTACCGAGATGACCTCGGTGGGGCCGCCTGGTGATCTAGCACACCTTCTACTAGCTGAGCAGGCTAGTACCCGGAAACTTAATGGCTTCCCTCAACCCCGTCCGAAGACGTACCCAATCTCCCACGGGTATCGGGAACACACTGCCCCCTTGAGACCATCCCAATCCGAAGTCCCGAAGGAGGAGCTCGGCTGTTCGGCCCGAGGTTCCTCTAGTAACGTCAGAGGTACCACGAGTGCTAAGGGTCCGCAGCGCCCGCACTTTGGCAGCTGAAAGGGACGGAATGGGAATCACCCGATGGGAAGACGCAGAGAGAACAGTTGGTACTTCCCCGGAGGAAGGTCCCGGAAGTCTTGGAAGAAGTGCACGCCGGTACTTCAGGAGGACACCTGGGAGCGAACCGGACGATTGACAAACTACGGCAGCGCTACTACTGGCTGAGGCTCCGAGCAAACGCTGAGAGATGGTGCCGTCAGTGTCACGTGTGCACGGCGAGTCGCCGCCCCCAGACTAGGAGCCGGGGTCGCATAGAACAGTACAACGTCGGAGCGCCATTCAAACGGATCGCCGTTGACATTGCTGGACCGTTCCCAATATCCGTCCGACCTGATGGTGGTCATGGACTACTTCCCTAAGTGGCCGGAGGTGTATTCCATCCCGAACCAACAGGCAAAGACAATCACAGACTGCCTTGTGGAGCAAGTGTTCTGCCGATTTGGGGAACCGTTAGAGCTGCACAGTGACCAAGGCACCAATTTTGAGTCCAACCTGATGAAGGAGGCACTAGAGAGACTTGGGGTTAACAAGACCCGCACAACACCTCTACATCCCCAGTCGGATGGCATGGTCGAAAGGTACATCAAGACCTTAGAGGAACACTAATGAAGGTCGTGGCCAGCCATCAGCGAGACTGGGATGTCAAGGTGCCACTGTTCTTGCTGGCCTACCGCTCAACACACGACACCACGGGGATGACGCCAGCCAGCTTAATGTTCGGCCGAGAGTTACGCCTCCCCTGTGATCTGGCTTTTGGAAGCCCTCCGGGGGTGAAACAGCCAGCGACCAAGTATGTGGAGAACCTGGTGAAGCACCTCCACGACATGCACGAGATGGCTCGCCAGAACATCCAGAAGGCGAGCGACAGCATGAAAACCCGATACGACAGGCAAGCCAAGAGCCAAGGGTTCCATCAAGGTGACCTGGTCTGGTTGTACCGTCCTACCCGGACCAAGGGACGCTGCCCGAAGCTTCAGCAGCCATGGCAAGGACCGTACCGTGTGGTGAAGAAGATTAACGACGTGGTCTACCGCATCCAGAAGGTGCGCCGAGGAAAGATGTTGGTGGTACACCTGGATCGCCTGGCCCGCTACGATGGTGCTGTTCGGGACGACCAGCCTTGAGGAGGGAGCAGTGTTACCCAAGCGGCAAGCTCTACGTTGCCGATCAATAAATGCAGGCGAGACAGAGTGAAGGGAGGGGAGACCACGGGGGTGGCTGAGTCTTCGTTTCCTCCTCCTCCTACCGCCTGAAGGAGGGCGAAGCATCAAGAATGTTTTCCCCCCTCCATAAAAAGGAATTATCGAGAAACTTCGGGCCGCCGATCAATACAGGGGAGACGACCGTCAGTTGGGTTGAGTCAGTCGTGGCGAGAGTGTTTAAGGAGCGCCCAGTGTACGTGGACAGACGAACTGGCGAAATTGTAATTGTTTACATTGCGATATTCTATGTAGTTGTGACATTGGAATAAAGTGGAAATAAAGAACATTTTTGAGTGGTGTAATTGGACTTTTTATTTCACGAAGCCACAAAGTCACAATATCCACGCATACCCTTTGACGGTACTCTTTGCTCTACCCTGAGGATATATTGGTAACCCTAACTTGCGTCTAACTGTCGCGCCAACATGGAACTCTTTGCTCTACCTTGCTCTACCCATCAATTTGCTACAAATGAAAGCTTATTTTTTGCTCAGACCACTCTTTATTAGGTTGCGGTTCTGTTACGTGCTTCAGATCTACGAAAACATGGCCCGGATTTACTTCCCTAGAGATAGAAGCTATCTAAGGATATGTACGTCCGAAAACTGCATAATCATATTCGGATTTAAACCCGCGACCTTGGGAGCTAGATACCAGCACGTTACCCCTACACCATGGACGACTACTAATGATGAACACTGTACCTTCAAATAGATTTGCGTCTTGCTATTATTAAGATATCAGTACCTTAAAAACACTACAAATAGACTTGAACCTATATCATCTTAAGTAGTATTATTTGTAATGTAAACATAAATACTGATCTGCATACGTTTATATCATTATCATAGTAATTATACTGATAATTTATCCGCAGGACTAGGGTAGGGTAGAATTGTTCGGAGGGGATTTGGCGCTGCCACCAGACGTGATCTATTGTACATATGCCCCAAGTAAGGTACCCCCCGGAAGGAAGGCTGAGGCGAGAGGAGATAGACGGTGGCTGGTCCTAGGAGTTACACAGTGCAGAGGGCAGGGTTTCCATAATTGACCAGTTGGAAAAACCCCGGCAGGCCAGTACAACCGTTATCCTACCCACTGTGGTCCTGAAACAGCCTACTATGCCGACCCGGAAAACATCCGACCAAAGGTGTAAGTTTTACCAAGGGTATATCATCCTGCCATGCAGCGCTGAGAAATCCGCCGTCATTTCCACCCTGAAAGAGACCACCAGATGAGAAGATGTAAAATTATAATGGAAATGGAATGGATGTCATTAACCTACCCAACATTTGTCTGACGACCCCGGAAATCCCCGAAAAATCCCATTGGTCAGGTAGGTCGATCACGGGAATGAAAGCTAGACTTTCCACATGCGGGCTATAAACGAAACCGCCTGAGCCATCCCGCTCAATATTCATATAGCTCACAATTAACTTTTTTCCGAAGGAATAACAAAATTTCCCAGCAAAAAATTCATAGTTACCTAACCATACTTCACGAGAACAGCCTGTAGGTCCATCTTGTAGTGTTTATATAAAATAACGATTTACAACGTAATACAACGGTGACAACCGAGTATGTACTGACATGGTACTTACACACATGTGAGCGGGAGGTCTCTAGTTCAAATTTCATAAGAGCCGTCCCCCGAGATAGATTTTGCCAGATTTTCCTCAGTCTCAGTAACAGGAGGTAATATAAACTTGACCAGGAATGTATATCATGTATCGCCAGTGTCCATTGCCAGTGGTGACATGTAGCAAAAATGTACGTTATAAAAATAACAAGAAAAGAACGAACAGCAGCATACTCCCACGGTAAGTAACGAGTTAACACAGGAAATAGCTGACTTTTCAGTTCACTATCGGCCTTCTGTTCCAAGTGTTTTTATAATATTGGTCTTGAGCCGACCGCTCGCTACTTTGCCGGCCGGGCTCTCGAGGAGCGTGTTGTCGTGTTCCCTTTTAGGCACTTGTGGGCGCTGAGGTGCTGGAGCCGAACTTTGCTCATAAGTAGCTAGGTACCCTGAAGTGAGATCGACATAAGCGGCTCCGGCGGCATGTGGTGAGTGGTCCTTCACTACCATGGTATAATTTTGTATAAGTACTTCTTGTTTCTGGCCTGGCACCTGTGCTCATAAATTTGTACTGTTGGGGGGTTTAATTTCCGGGGGACTAAACTCCTGGTTAAGGAAGGGATATAGATATATACTTATATCAGCCTGTATGTCATGATAGTATAAAATAATAATTCTTAGAAGAGATCCACAAATTTTTAATTAAGCATTTCTGAAAGGGGCACTCCTTCACATAGTGTTTGGTGTTGCCGCATACCTTTTCTAATTTTTCTCCATCGGTACCTCGTTATCTACCTGTTTGCCTGTTCAATAGTTTAAGTTTGCTCCTTTACCTCTGATGAGGATCGGCGCAACAGTCTTCGCTGAAGTACGAAAGCACATCTCGGTAAAGAATGTCAATTCTGCAGCCAAAATTCTCTGTTTTCTTAAAGACATTTTAAAGGTATTTTAAGGAGAGCTTAGAATCTGAGAGTAAACTTTCTGATTTTCAAAATACCTTCCAAATGATTTAGCTGTATCATTTGAGCCAAATTTCCTGTTTTCTTGGCTTTAGCGTGTGGAAATACCAAGAAACTAAAATTATATTGCACACTAATGCAAAAGCTGAATTCGTCGGTATCATTTAAGTGATTAAATAATCGCTTATAAGGCGCGCCGTGGCCGAGGGGTTAGATCGCTTGAGTCTCACCAAGGGGCCGACTTTCTCCGGGATCTCCGGTATCCATCATTCCACCAATTACTCAATTCTCATCTTTCCTTTCATTCATATCGTCTCCACTCCATGTCATCTACTTCCTCACTTGGGCTGATCACCCATCCTGGGTACTCTATCTGACCCAGAGCCTCTATTCCTCAACAGGAATGCCCACCTCGGAAGCGTTGATGGTAGCGTGTCTGCCTCACCTTCAAGAGGTTCCGACTTCGAATTTCGGTTAGGTTGAGTTACCTGGATAAAGTTCTTTTCCGGGAGTTTCCCTTATCCCGAAGGACGAATGTCGGGTAACTCTAAACCTCTATGGACTCCGGGCTCATTTGAGCATCATTTCACCCATTCCATTCATCGTCCGATATGACTTAACGTTGGAGGACGTAAATTACAAAAAAAAGGGAATCTCTCCAAGGTGGCTCTCGGAGGTTAAAAGTCCTCCACATGGGGAGGGTAAACAGTTACAGAAGAAGAAGAAGAAGAAGAAGAAGAAGAAGAAGAAGAAGAAGAAGAAGAAGAAGAAGAAGAAGAAGCAATTACTTAATTTCTGGTATCAAAATGAGTTAATATAACAGCTATTAGAGTAGTTAACTCCATATTTTCATATAGCAAAGCAAGACTTAAAATGACATATAGATATAAAGGTTGCTACAAAACGACACCGAACAATTATAGCCGTTGCATAGTTCATAACTTAACTAGTCCGAATTTGGGTGTCGCAGCTTCGAAATTCTCTTAGGTGTAATTTTATGCAGCATTAAATATTACATTGTTTTGTGATTAGGCAGCGCAGGAATCACTGATGTGTGAACCACAAAAGTTGTATCGGCCACGAAAACAAAAGCATCACTCCTTGCTCTTTACCAGCGACCCTAGCCTACCTTTCAGGTAATGGGACAAATGGCAGTTATTTGTGTAAAAGTCGACTAATGACTCGGACAGTTTCAGGGTTGCTCATTTTGCTATGATCTCAATTCTACAGTGCTTTCAACCAAATACTGTGCCCGCCTCGGTGGCGTAAATGGTAGCATGTCTGCTTCACGTTCAAGAGGTCCCGAGTTCGAACTCGGTCAGGGTGAGTTACCTGGATAAGGTTTTTTCCGGGGTTTTCCCTTATCCTTCAAGACGAATGTCGGGTAAGTCTAAGCTCCATGGACACATTTGAGCATCCTTTCACCCAATTCATTCACCGTCCGATATGACTTATCGTTGGAGGACGTAAATTACAAAAAAAAGTACTGTAAAAGCAACAGCTTCCTTTTCAGTTACAGATGATTTATTTAGTATTATTAAATACAGTGAAATAAAATGCTTGTCTCATAGCAAAATACATTTAATTTTGATTAATTTTATCTACAATTCTGTGATATTGTTTTCTGTAACACCCATAAACAATAACTAAGGAATAGTTTCTTTATTGCGGTTTCATAAGCCAAAGAAATTTTTAGGTAATGGTAGCAAGCTACTGTGGAGTATGTCGGTATGTTTACAAAGTGCTACAGCAGGCGACACGGTGTCGCCTGCCCGCCCGCGTAGATGGTAGCATGTCTGCCTCACGTTCAAGAGGTCCCGAGTTCGAATATCGGTCAGGGTGAGTTACCTGGATGAGGGTTTTTCCGGGGGTTTCCCTTATCCTCACAGACGAATGTTGGGTAGCTCTAAGCTCCATGGACCCTGGACACATTTCAGCATCATTCCACCCATCTCATTCACCGTCTGATATGACTTAACGTTGGAGGACGTAAAAAAAAACGGTGTCACCTACCTGCGATTCCTTCAATAGTGTGAGGCACGTGGTATTGCTCCTGTCACTGCCCAATCCATGGATTCTGGAGCGTTTTTTTAATGCGGCTCTATTGGCGGTAAAACTATCTATATGTGTCACATAGACGTTGAGCAACTACTGCTATATATTCGATCGGTGTCGTTTTGAAACACCCTGTATGTAGTATTGCTCCGGCTTCTATTATATAGATATTCCGATATAACGGTGCCTGCACCTGGAGGGAGCAAGATGATAGAGAAAATAATTATTCACTGATTTACCTAACATCGAAATTTATTTCCTAATTTTAAAATGATATTAAATAAAATAAAAGATTTATTAAAACTATTGTAAATTGAATATTAAGTTAGGATACAAATTATCCCTTGACTTGAAAACATTACGTATAGAGTTGCTACCTAACACTACACATACAAGATAAATACATAAATATGTTAAGAAAATATGTCTTTTGAGTTGTTTGACACTTAGTGGTGACAATGTAAAATACCAAATGTGACCTTGCAGATTTACTCCTTCATGATGCTGAGGATCAGAAGGGTCAACCCCATCATGTCGTGGAGTCATCTAACACACACACACACACACACACACACACACACACACACACACACACACACACACACACACACACACACACACACACACACACACACACACACACACACACACACACACACCACACACACACACACACACACACACACACACACACACACACACACACAAACTTAAGACCAAGAATGCGCCCCAAATCTTCACTCAAGAGGCTTATATAGCATCTACAAGACAACGCCTAAGTGTCGTCATCTTACCTCATTCTGCGAGTAGCGTCACGTGAACCTATGGTTAGGACTTTTCCCAACCACAGCATATTGTAAACATTGTAGTTGAGTAAACATCCGATACAGTCTCACATGAAAATGGATATTACTACAGATTAATGTATTTTGAACAAAACCTTATAAACGTATAGCAATAAGTTCTGCCATGAAACTATATTTCTAGGAAAATGCCATATTACGTACTCCGGGAGAGTGCTGAGGGATGTTCACAGCTGTCATCTGTCACCCCTTTCTTTATGGGTATTGCATAGGTGGTCCTTATAAGATGCAAATCCAATAAAATCTTGAGCAGTTACACAGGTTTCTTTACCCCCCAGGGGCCTACTTCGGTAGGTACGGGTTTGGCGCACCCGGGGTCCCGAGCCAACAGTCTCCCTCGTGTGGGCTCCTCTTCGTGGTTGAGGGAGACGGTCAACAGGCCCACCCACGTGTAGGCCGTGCGTGGAGACCCGTGGAGAAGGTTTTTAGATTCTTGTCTAGTTTAGAGTTTAGGATTTAGTGAACGAAATTTTTAGTAGGTTTTGATTGATGTTTTTTATGTACGTGTATTTTTAATAGGTTTTGTTACACTTGTATAGGTTTTAGAAAGTTTTATATCTGGCTTTTGCCATGACTAGTTTTTTAAAGGGCGCTGATGACCGCCGTAGTTGAGCGCACTTATATATATCATTATCATTATCAGGTTTCTTTATTTAAAACCTAACGGAGCACACGACACTTCGCTTTTCCGGCGATTTTGCTGGATTTCCTCACCAAGCGGGGGCTAGCGGTGTGCACTCTCCTCCCAGTAATGTACCAGCCACCCACATGAACAGGCTCTTGACTCCAGAGCAATGCATTGTCATGTATAAAAGTAATTACAAATAAGAATCACTAAGTCGTGTTCCTACAGAGCATATTCTGGTGAAGTATCTCCTCCCAGATTTACAATTCACGAGATTGTGAAGAAATTACCATATGCGCGGGATATGAAGAGCGATCGGTTTTCAAGTCCTCATTCGGTAAGTTTCGTTTAACTCCATAAACATAGATGACAACTCTGAAATTTGAAATGTGCTATACACTGACATCTAGTGGCGAATACGCTAAGCTTTATCATGTCCGCCATATTTCGCTTTGATCAATTTCGAGGTTAATTAGCTAACCGGTTTACAACAATTGTATATTAGAATTTTAATTCGTCCTTGGCAACATATACATGTTATGAGACACGTTAAAATGTATAAATACAGTATATACATATTGATTACATACAATATACAGAGTAAGCAGCTTTTCTATGGTTTCATGTGGTATTTGCATAGACTAATTTACTACAAGAAATGTCATAATATAAATATTACAGGTTTATGAATGTACTATGCTCCGAGTGCTCATTTACTTGGTTATAGTTCTAAAAAGTCATTAACCGTATAAAAATAATGTGCATGCAAAAATGTCTTAACCTTCTTCTTAAAGTGTTTTAATGATAAAGCTTATTTAAATGAATTTGGAAATTTATTATATAACATTATCACTTTGTATTTAAAGCTTCCTTCATAAAAGCTCGTTTGGTGCGCTCGAATTGCCAGTTTATCCTTGTTATGAGTGTGGTGCTAATGTACATCAGCATTTACTTGAAAATGATTTATATTTGTATGAACATTTGTGGATGTTATGGCTCTCGAAAGGGGATACATTATTATTTGTCTACCTCCGTATAACTGTGATCTGAATGCAATTGAGCTGGTGTGGGCAAAACTAAGGAATGTTTTCAGAGGATGCAACGTTACTTGTGATATCTTCGCTTAACTTACACGCTATTTTGCTGAACTGTGCTTTTCAAGGTTGACCACACTGCAGAAACAAAAGAGCATTAGCTCTCGTTTCTTCCCCTCTGCCCATAAGGCGTGGTTCTACCTCGGTGGTCGTGTCAACACTCATAACAATTAGTACCGGGCCTCTGAAACTCCACATCGCGTTCAAGAAACCCTTCATTATGATCGGCAAGTTGCAATTTGGTGTGCTATAAACACCAGACGTATAATAGATCCAATATTCTACGAGGAGAGAGGTACCGGAATTACATTTTGACCCCATCTTATCATGAAGTGACAGAAGCGAAATCATATGGGTGGTTTCAATAAAATTTTGATACTGCACATCAGTGACGGCTGGTGAATAAAATTAGGAGTGTGCTACAAAGCTACCTATTGTTAAAAATACATACGGTCTTACTTAATGTCGAAGTATGAAGTCCATGTGGCGCTGCTTTCTATTGCAGAACTTATCAATGGCTCTGGTGTTAAAATCTTTCATCTCTTCTCCATTGACAACACTGCTAGGACAGTAAAGCGTTCTTGATACATGGTGTTACTCAGAGATGTTTTTACACATAGAGTCAACATGAAAAATTCAATGCCATGACCGAGATTTGAACCACGGATCTCCTGGTTTCCCTCCACTCGCACTAACCCATTGAGCTACCATGGTCAACTTGCCGTCACGACATTAAATTCTCCATTTGACTCGTATATTTCCCCAATATATCCCTAGGGGCTATTGCATTCGAGATGCACCGTTTGTGGCGACTTACTGTAGTAAGTACTTGAGTCCCAGGCTTCATCATTTAACTCTTATTATTTTAGTTAAGTGATGGAAATTAATCATTTCTTCACACAGCCGTATATAGGCTAAGGTCTTTGATAGATAGAGTCAACACGAAAAATTCAATACCATGGCCGGGATTTGAACCATCGATCTCCTGGTTTCTGTACAATCGTTCTAACCCATTGAGCCACCATGGTCAACAGCCTATATACGGCTGTGTGAAGAAATGATTAATTTCCATCAATTAACTAAAACGTTTTTACACGCTTTAAGCATGAAAAACATCTTTCTGCCTCTGCAGTGGTCATAGATGTTTTAAATAAAATATTCAGCAAAGTGGTCATTTCAGAAAATGAATCTTGCAAGTTGTTTGAGACTGCAATAATTGACAGCTCCATGAATATTTTTAAAATCAGGCCTCCATACAGAACGCTGAGCTGTGTCTTCAGCTTTTTCAGCATTTGTATATGTATCAACAGCTGTTTGAAGTTCATATTCAGGAAATTGATGTAGAAAACCACCAAATAATTTACAGTTTAATAGCTTTTGCAGCATCGAGATGAATTAGCGATTGAAATCGACGTCTAGCTTCCTCAATGATGCGATCACGAACTTCTTTAGTTTCAACTTTTAGAGGCTCAACTTTTTGCGCTTACTTGTCGATTTACAGGAAACAAAATCCATACTGTCAAGTGCCTCTTGAATAATAGAAATGCACCAAATAAAAGATGACACGTCGTTCTTCGCTTTCATTTCATCAGTTGATCTCGACTGTAGTTGATTGTAAAGTATATCAGCATGTGTCATTAAGTTATGGAAGAATTCAACCAAGAAAGGAAATACGTATCTTCTAAGTATCGCCGAAGTCTGCTTCTATACACTAGTCTTGAGTAAGCCAATAATTCGAATTTGTGAATAATGAAAGACAGTAGTACCAATATATATTCCTGACTCCCGCCTGCAAGCAAATAAAGTCTGTCTCGTCAACGCGAGTGCAGTTTGCCTAGCAAAGGAAACGGACTCTCCCGCACACTGATGACCGTCATAAATCTATCTCCACACTTCCGAAATGTAACACTGTCGTTGAGGACCAATAGCAACCCTGATTTTCTGGAAATGACAGTCGAATGTTTACTCAAAGTGGAGTCTCAGTTGCCAAAGTTCCAACTTCCATTTGATCTGTTTCATTACGTGCAGAAATTCGTTGTGTCACGATGTGGAGATCGTGGGAGGGAAATGCAGTGGTAAATGCAAATGAAGTAGTAGATAACTTTCAGTCAAGTGAAAATAATCAAAGTGAAGACAATATGTGAATGAATTGGAAAGTGCTGCTGGGCCGATTTGTATTAGTGGAGAAGCCTCAAAAAACAAAGTTATAACAGGAACTCTTTCTAAGCAAATTTAAGCGCTTGTTTTGAACATATAAATACGTTCTGAAAAATAATCTTGGTAAGGGGTCATGTAATGAACGTGATAGATTCTGGGTATTCACAGAAATACAGTAAGAAATATTGTGACGAAAGGAATATCAAAGACGCCGATCAAGTGTGAAAACAAAAGGAAACGTTTCTCTAATACGCGATTTAATTCACCGAGAAATTTATAGATTCTATACAAAAGGGAGAGCGCACACCTTAGATGAATTGGTTGCACATTTGTAAGGAATTTGTGATTTTCATTATGGGCGCTTCACTTTGCGCGGTCTCCTAAAGGAGCTGGGCTTAAAATACCGCACTTTGAATAAGATAAGGGTTATTATGGAATCCGGTCGAATTGGAATCCGGAAGTTTCGCTGATCAATAAAGAATAATCACATTTTTTTTGACAACGTACCTTTACTCATCCTCATAATTTTGATGGTTGTTCTCAAATTATCTCCCTTGAATGCGATGCACTTGTCCCAGCGTTTCTGCCAGTCTTCAAAGACATGCTGGAAACCATTTTTGGAGAGATCCTTTAAAATCGCCTCCGCAGCCTTCACCACTGCTTCTGATGATGGATAATGCCTACCACGAAGGCGTTTCTTCAAGTTAGGGAATAGAAAAAAGTCACATGGGGCTAAATCCAAACTATGGAGAGGGTGAGGAATGCACTCCACGTTGATTTTTGCAAGATATTCAGCAAAAACATTGGCAATATGTGGCCGCGCATTATCGTTGTGCAGCATCCAGACTACTTCACGGATATGTGGTCTTTTGTGCCTGATATGGACTTGCAATGTTTTCAGGACATCCCTGTAGTATTGTCCAGTTACTGATGTGTGTGCAGGTACAACATGCTGATAAACCATTCCATGAATATCAAAGAATGAGATGACCATAACTTTCCCAGCAGAAGCAACCACTTTTTCTGTTTTGGGGGGATTGCGATGAAGGAGATTTCCACACAGAGCTTTGCTGTTTGTTTTCAGGATCAAAATGATGTAGCTAAGTTTCATCAGCAGTGATTACTTTTGAAAGAAACTCCGGATCTTCCTCTAACATCAACTTTAACTGCATGCTACCTCCATTGCAGCAGTAGGCGATACTGGACATGTCTGAACTTGCCTGGTTCTCACAGGCGGGAACCAGGAGTACCAACAATGGAACTACTACGGCGTGTTTGTTTCACATTAAGCTAACACAATATAATAGGATGGAATTTTAGTGCAAAAAATTATGACTGTAAAAATTATGATGATTGTTTATTGAACAGCCCTCGTATAGTTATTTATTTGTCAAAACTAAGGAAGTTTTGCAGTAATGGACATAAGGTAATTTATTTAGACGAAACATCGTACGATACCCATGAAGTATCGAGAAAGGTCGCAACCTTGCAGAACGGACTGCGAGAAGGAGGGTCAGTGTTGTAAAATGATTATAAGGGTTCGTCAAAGGAGGCGGCCGACGTGCACACGAGTTAACCAAACAGACTTTACCTGCAAGAGCATTTCTAGCGGTAGTAGTTTACTGTAACTACTGCAGATGGCACTGAAAACACTACAGCAAGAAGCAGAAGCATTTGTGCTACGTTTGGCTGTAGCACAATCCCAAGCAAAAACAGCCAATCAGAGGAGTAGTCTCAAAGCAATGCGCCGCTATGTCAAGTGCGTTCCTTGGACAGCATTCCCGCCAATTCACAGCTCTTCGCTGTAGCACAAATAGTGGTCACGTGTTACTTTAAAGTGTCTGACAGCTATCCTTGCTTCTTGCTAGCGCGTATAAATCTGACAGAAGCAAAGAAAACTTTAAGACATTCGTTTCAGCAAACTATTGTGCTGTAGCACTGTAACAAATAAGCACGAGCCGCGCAGAGGAGTACATGAAGAAAATGAGGGAAGTGTTTGAAGACTGATTACTTCCCTCTCGCTCCCCCAAATTATAATTTGTTATAACACAAGAGTATGCTTTACGCGCCGAGTTTATATAGGAGCAAACACGGCTGTCGCATACCCAATCACACATGAAGAACCTTGTAATACGTCTTAAGAGTTATTAAGGATATAATAATCTACGAGAGTGAGTCAAATGAAAACCTTAAATTTGTAATAACAAATCGAAATTTCGCACCGTTATCCTGTAGGTTGGTAAGCGTGCTACAAACAGCGTGTAGAATGGCCTGTAGGTGCCAGCATAGTGCAGATGCACATATAGCGTAGCAGTATCAGTATAAAGATGGCCGCCCTACTTGCGACTTGCACCAGGGAAGAACAACGTTCTGTTATTCGGTTTTTGCATAGTGAAGTTGTGAAATCTATTGAAATTCATCGACAAGTGAAGCTTCAGTACGGTGATGGATGTTTGTCACAACAGAAAGTCTACGAATGGAGTAGGAAGTTCGCAAATGGTGTGATTTCAGTGGAAGATGCTCCACGTCCAGGTCTGGCACAACGAGTTGTGACTCCACAGAACATTGCAGCAGTTAAGCTGTAGTGAAGAAAAACCGCCGAGTGACATTGCAGCATGTTTACAGATTAGTCATGGGCCAGCACACCACATTGTGCATGATGTGCTCCAGTATCACAAAGTGTCTGCAAGATGGGTGCCACAGCAGCTGACTCCTGAAATGAGAGAACTACGTGTTGATGCTTGCGAAGAACTTCTTCGGCGCGGGAAGATGATGGCTTCCTTGCAAGAACCGTTACTGGGGACGAAATCTGGGTTCACTTCCACCAACCGGAAACGAAGAGAGTGAGCAAGGAATGACGCCATCCCTCATCACCAAAACCAAAGAAGTTTCGAACAGAACCATCATCAGGGAAGGGTTTTGGAACGAAAAAGACGTCATTTTGTAGCACTACATGCCTAGAGTGACCACTGTCACCAGTGGATCATACACAGGTCCTCTAAAAAAATCATCTACGACCTGCAATGAAATTGAAACCAACGTGGCTTGCTGTCTGCAGGTGTCCTTTTGCAACATGACAATGCCAAGGCCACACTGCCCGTACAACAGTTGCAACAATTACAGACCTGCATCCACCATACTCACTAGACCTTGCCCCAAGTGATTTCCATATGTTTGGACCACTCAAAGACACAATGGGAGGAAAGAAGTTCCGTTCCGATGAAGAGGTACGCCACGCGGTACACGAGTGGTTGCACGGACTACCAAAACAATATTTTTAAAGGCATTTATGCACTTTGTAAGCGCTAGAGAACTTGCATTGAGCGTCGGGGAGATTATTTTGAAAAGTGATGCAGCTTTGTACCATTTCGGCACAGTAAATAATATTTAAAAATATTTAAGGTTTTCATTTGACTCACTCTTGTATTTTCGTATCCCAGGCGACCGTAAAGTGAGATTTGTGGTGGACAACATGGCGCTGGGGCGGGTTTTCCGGGACCTCCGGTTTCCGCCGCCATCTCATTCCACCGGTGCTCCATCTTCATCTCATGTATCATCAGTGTCACCACCTGCGGTGCCGTATGTAGTAAAAGCGGGCGTTAAACACGACACATTTCATTTCATTACTTGTATTTTCGTATTCTAGCCATAAACAGTTTTCCTGGTACTGGGCGTACTTTTCTAAACACTTTGTGGAGTTCCTCTTTGAACAATGTTTAGAATGCAAAAGTTGAAGATGATATACAGAGCACAGATACACTCATATGCTGAAGTTCAATATTCCAGCTTTCCCTCCTTATTTACTTTCTTCTATGCCGCTATATGAGCACTAAGCCTCTTCTTTTCTGTCGGTCCATGTAGACTTACGCTGCTGTAAAGCCCTCACGTTCCAAGTTCCAATATTCAAGTTCATTTGTCTGCACTTGGCAGTTTCCATTTATCATCTTTTAAATCGGGCCTTTCGGTTTTTTCTTCCTTTATTTCCTCTATAGCATCAGGATGAATAGTTACGTCTCTGGGACAGAAGAGTGTCCCTCAGCAATGGCTTCTTCAGTTTCTTTGAGAGTCGGTCTGCTTGGTTAGACGCTGGCTTTGTGATCCCAAGATCGCTGATTCAAACTTCATGGTTTTCAAGTTGTTTAAACATGGTAAGTAAAAGGACACCTGTAGGAAGAAATTCCAGTATACTGGTGACGCTAATATGACGCTGGTAATCGATAGCATCGTTAACAATTATTATGTATGTATACTAACACTCCCCATATGGCAACCTTGGACTTCAGGGTAACCTCGCCCTACCACGTGATGGCAGGACCCATTTCTCAGGTGGAGGCACCCAGAGGGCGGGTCAATTACCTCCAATGGTAGAGTGATAGTGAAGATGACAGTGAGGCGAGTGGGTCCTACAGCTTATGCCGGGCACTCCGAACCAGGTTGAGCATATGGGACACTTCACATGTGCTGGACAGAGGTGAAGGCGCGGGTAGGGCCGAATTAAAATCGCCACCCAGAGCCGCGAATTGAACTCGGACCCTTAGCATGAGAGTCGTAATCGAAACCACTGCACTACTCCAGCGCCCATGCTATTATCTTCTTCATTCTTCATCTTCATCTTCTTCATCATCTTCTTCATCTTCATCTTGTTCTTGTTCTTCTTCTTCTTACTATTATTATTATTATTATTATTATTATTATTATTATTATTATTATTATTATTATTATTATTATTATTATTATTATTATTATTATTATTATTATTATTATTATTATTATTATTATTATTATTATTATTATTATTATTATTATTATTATTATTATTATTATTATTATTATTATTATTATTATTATTATTATTATTATTATTATTATTATTATTATTATTATTATTATTATTATTATTATTATTATTATTATTATTATTATTATTATTATTATTATTATTATTATTATTATTATTATTATTATTATTATTATTATTATTATTATTATTATTATTATTATTAATATTATTATTATTATTGTTATTAATGTTATTATTATTATTATTATTATTATTATTATTATTATTATTATTATTATTATTATTATTATTATTATTATTATTATTATTATTATTATTATTATTATTATTATTATTATTATTATTATTATTATTATTATTATTATTATTATTATTATTATCATTATCATTATCATTATCATTATCATTATTATTATTATTATTATTATTATTATTATTATTATTATTATTATTATTATTATTATTATTATTATTATTATTATTGATTGATTGATTGATTGTTCTTTCACAGTAGGCGTGTGTAGGACGCACTAGGAAAGGGTAGAGCCAGACTGAAAAATTCAATGCCATAGCCAGGATTTGAACCACGGATCTTCTGGTCTCCGTCCAGCCGCTCTAAACCATTGAGAATCTTAATTATTATTATTATTATTATTATTATTATTATTATTATTATTATTATTATTATTATTATTATTATTATTATTATTATTATTATTATTATTATTATTATTATTATTATTATTATTATTATTATTATTATTATTATTATTATTATTATTATTATTATTATTATTATTATTATTATTATTATTATTATTATTATTATTATTATTATTATTATTATTATTATTATTATTATTATTATTATTATTATTATTATTATTATTATTATTATTATTATTATTATTATTATTATTATTATTATTATTATTATTATTATTATTATTATTATTATTATTATTATTATTATTATTATTATTATTATTATTATTATTATTATTATTATTATTATTATTATTATTATTATTATTATTATTATTATTATTATTATTATTATTATTATTATTATTATTATTATTATTATTATTATTATTATTATTATTATTATTATTATTATTATTATTATTATTATTATTATTATTATTATTATTATTATTATTATTATTATTATTATTATTATTATTATTATTATTATTATTATTATTATTATTATTATTATTATTATTATTATTATTACTAGTTTTTTCGAAGTCCCTTCTTCATTGGGGTTTGAACGTGCTGACAATTTTTAGGGGATCCTTCCTGAATGGATATGATCTTCGGATGTAATTCAAATTTGAGTAAAGTTCGAGGGTCGGCTGATATGTCCCACTGGGCCAGTTTGACGGATGGCATCATACAGCTTATCTCTAGACTAGCTTGTTTGGTTGCTGAATGTCAGCATTTTAAACAAGACAAGTATAAGGGTTCAAAAATTAGGATTTGGAAAAACGAGCAGTGATTAAATACTTCCATTTGAAAGGCTTAACGCCTAAAGAAATCAAGGAGGAAATGGACAGTACATTGAAACGATTGAAAGGTGGTTTCACAGTTTAAAATGGGATTACGAGCACTAGTGATGAGCCTCGCTCTGGACGTCCTGTAGAAGTCACAACTCCAGATCATTGAAAAAAATTCATCGTTTAGTACTGAAAGATCGCAGATAAGTTGTTTGAGATAGCAGAGGCTGTAAAATATTAAAAGAACGTGTAGGTAATATTTTAAGTAATGTTTAGGCTTTCACAAGGTCTTTGCAAGATGGCTGTCGCGTTAGTTGATGCCTGATAAAACGTTGTAAAGAAAAACTATTTCTGTTAAGAATTTCGAACTCTACCGTAAAAATTCCAGTGAATTTCTGAGACGACTAATTACCATGGATGAAACTTGGGTACATCATTACACTCCAGAATAGTTTCTGGAGATTTATGTTGAGAAATAAAGAAAAAAAGATTTAAAATGTTTATTTTTTATTGTGAGGCCCAAGACCTATCAGCCAATCCTCGTATTTATTGGTAGTGTTATAAGATTCAACCTTTTATTTATATCTGTAA